>NMUG010006480.1:0-12568 GCA_002855965.1 Monotropa hypopitys | reverse complement strand
TTCTTCATGATGTCGAAAACTTTTTGGAGGTCCTGCAGGTGGTTGTTCTCGGTTTTGCTTTTGACGACCATGTCGTCTATGTAGGCCTCAACTGTGTCACCAAGCAGAGAACTGAACATCTTGGTGATCATTCTTTAAAATGTTGCTCCGGCGTTTTTCAGGCCGAAGGGCATCACCCGATAACAGAACAATCCTCTTGGAGTAATGAAGGCCGTTTTCTCCTGATCTGGACCGAACATCGCTATCTGATGGTACCCCCGGTATGCATCCATGAAGCTCATTCTGGGGTGCCCGGCCGTCGAATCGACCAATTGATCAATCCTCGGCACCGGAAAGCTGTCTTTGGGGCAGGCTTCATTGAGGTTTGTGTAATCAACGCAAACTCTCCACTTACCGGTCTTCTTCTTAACCACCACTGTGCTGGCTAACCAGGCAGGGTAGTGTACCTCTCGGATCGCCCGTGCTTCGGTCAGATGGTCTACTTCTTCAATAACTGCGTCGGCATGAGCAGCTGCTGATCGCCTGGCTTTTTGAACAACGGGCCGAGAATCCGGTCGGACGTTGAGATGGTGGCTGATAAAATCTGGATCTACGCCCGGCATCTCATAGGGCATCCATGCAAATAATTCAATGTTACGCTTGAGGCAGTTGATCGTGCTTAATTTGTCTTCCTCGGTCATTTGGGAACCAATAAGAAAGAAGCGCTCCGGATCTTCGGCGCTCAGAGGGACGGTGTCAAGGTCCTCAACAGATTTTGCCAAGGCACTTGAACCGACATCCTCCAACACCTGCTGATCTGGAATCCACCCAGTGGACCTGCTCAGGGGTAACCTTCCCTTTGACAGCAGTGATATAGCACTGCTTCGCCGAGGCTTGGTCTCCCCGAAGTTCCTCCACACCTCTCGTCCCAATGAACTTTATGACCTGGTGGTACGTGGAAGCGACCCCTTTGATGCTATGGACCCATGTTCGGCCCAGAATGGCATTGTAGGGCGAGGGGACGTCAACTACCACGAACTCCATTTCGGTCGTGACCGTGCCGATGGTCACTGGTATGGTGATTTTGCCGAGCGGCCAGACTGACGCCGCGTTAAACCCTACCAGTGGCACATCGGTTGGTAGAAGATCCTCTGATTTGTACCTCATCTTCTTGAATAGAGAATAATACATGACATCTGCTGAGCTGCCGAGGTCGATGAGGACCCTGCTGACCTGGCAGTCGGCGACCTGTAGCGTGACGACTAGTGCATCGTCGTGAGGGTGCTGGACCCTCTCAGAATCCTTAGAAGAGAAAGTGATAGAATACTTGGAGTCCGGCTTTGGCTTCTTTGGCATCGGCTGGACGGCGAGTATTTCTTTGGCTTCGATCTGCTGAAGCTCAGACCGAAGCTACTCTTCTCGTCGGTGGTCCACTGTCCCGTGGATGACGTTGATTATGCGCAAGGCCGGCTTGGGATCTTCTTTCGGCATAGCGTTTGCCGTCTTTTCAGCATCAATGAATTCCCCAAGGTGGCCGGCAGTGACTAATTCCTCCAAGAAATCCTTGTAGGCTCTGCAGTTAGTAGTGAGGTGGCCCTTTTTTCTGTCGTAAGAGCATCTGAACTTATCGTTGCCACCTCTCCGAACACCAAGCCTCTTCTCTGGCCACCTGAAGAAAGGCTCATTCTCGATTTTGCGGAGAAGCATGAAAGTCGGCTGTTTGAAGACCGTTGTGTGGGCCACATACTCGTACGGCTTATATGTCTGAGGCTCCCCCGGCTGAACTGTGTTCGTCTCTTTTCTCCTTGCCGGGGTGTTGTGGTTGCTGAAGCCCTGACCGGAGCGTTGGTCGGCTTTGCTCCGTTCCTCCTTGGCCTCCTCCAGCTTTGCATGAAGCTCAATTCTGGCCATGAGCTCGTTCATCGTTACCGGAGGGAAGAGCATCAGGTCTTCGAACTCTCGGCTGGAGTGGTCTAAGCCGAGCTTGAATGATGTGACGGCGATTTTTTGATCGCACTCCTCGATTTCGTTGTAGAGGTCCCAATACCAGGCTGCGTATTGGCGCAGAGATTCAGACCTCGCTCGCCGAAGGCCGAGGAGGGAATCAACCTCTTTCTTGACCTTGGTACTGGTGATGAACCGAGTCAGGAAGGCCGTTGAGAGGTCTCTCCAAGAGGAGATGGATCCAGCTGTCAATCGGTCAAACCAGAGCAGACCGACCTCGCCGAGGCTGGATGGAAACAGCTTGCACATCAGGGCATCCTCCCCGGAATAGAGGGACATCATTTGCCTGAAGTGCACGATGTGTGTGTACGAATCCATTTTGGGATCGTATTTATTGAACTTGGGGACCGAGAAGCCTACCGGGGGCCTCGCAGCTTCAATTTCTGGAGTGAAGGGAGTGAAAGGGATTCTTTCCTGTCGGCACGGCTCGTAGGTCCGAGATGGCAGGACTTCCCTTCTTTGACTAACTTGCTCTGAGCGGTGACTTTCTCCCCTGCCGTTATGCCTCTGATGTCGGGGTGGTGTTCGCTCCCGGGGTTGTCGGTTGCTAAGATCAGCTGGGACGGCATTTGGGCCGAGACGGTCAAACACCGGAGGCCTATTTGAAGCCGAGCGTTCATCTCTGGGGTGGGGAGGTGAGACACGGCGCCTGACACGACGATCCTCGTTATCCCCTACCCGGGCATGGACTTCTCTTTTTCCCAACCTGTTCAGAACCGAAGGTCTCTCCAGCTCTGACCTGCTCCTGCTTTGAGAGAATTCCTGGTCATTTCTGGCACGGCTGGGTGCCGGAGCTTCCTTCCTTTTCTCGGTGGCCTTGCACAGGAGAGTCATTTCATGCATGAGGGCGTCAATCTGTTGATCTCGTCGGCCCAGATCCCCTTCTAGCCTTTTGATGTACTCCCGCGTGGTGAGCTTGGCCGGAGGAGAAGGGCAGTCGCTGGCACGGTGGCTGTCATCATCGGCACGGATACGCTCGGGGGTCCTCATTGTAGAGTCCCCTTCTCTTGCCACTCCCTTTCCTTTGTTTCTTCTACCTTCTGATCGGTCGTCTTTTGAAGTCATCTTCCTCACAATATCGCCCAAGAGTTCAGAGAAAGGGTCCCCAGCAGAGTCGCCAATTGTTGGGGGGGGATGACTGTGTTGCAGTGGATAAACCTAAATTGTTGGAGGGTAAGCCTTTCTTGCGGTGGAGCGCGACTGAGAACGGAGGGGGATGACTGTGTTGCGGTGGATAAACCTGGCTGCAAAGAGGAACACATGTTAGGCTACCGGCGTGTCGCCGGTGAACCCTCCGATGGTAAAGTCAGCAAGGTAGTAGAGTGAGAAGCTAATTTGACAGAGCTTGCGCTAGAGAGAGAGAGAGAGTCTACCTTGCATTGAATGCCCGATTGTATTTATAGAACCCCGGGAGAGTGGGAGATACGCGCTTCGGTGCGGGTGAACTGGTGTAGCAGATCGTATGGGAGCGCGCTGTCTCCTTGGGATGTCTGAGCGTGCGGCCGACCGGTCGGCCGCGACAGTGTCAGGCGGCGTCGCCCGACAGCATTGGGCGGCAGGAAAGCTTACTGAGCGTGTCTGACATTCTGTAGGCGCTACTGAAAAGCTGATTCTGTGTCAGGTGTGTGTCTGTTATGAGCGGGAAACCCAGGATACTGTCCCCGAGGGAATCTTTGCTGTGAACAAGGCACCTTGTCCTGTCTGGCCGAAGAGTCACGCTCCGTCCCTGCTGGCTGTTGACCGGACCGCCCTGGGCTGAGAGACCCCTGCACGAGGGTCATCTTGGGGGAGAACCTTCACGTCGGCTCTGCCCTGCTCGGTCGCATGACCTTAGGTAGACATCACTTCGCCTGGGCACTCTCTTTGAGCCTCGAGAATCTGGACCGGAGATAGCCCCAAACTGACCTTGCCTCCGGCTGAGTTTGGTTCGGCCGTCCGCTGGCTGGCTGATGCGGTGGTCCTCCCGCAGGGGGCCGTGGCTCCGGCTTCTCTTTAGTTCGGACCCCAACCACATCTAAGGCCAACGCATGACCACCGGATATAGGACTTCAAACGGCCAACCTAACCACTTTCACCACAATACGAAACATCTAGCCAAAGATGAATGCATCCCGAATCGCGGTTAGCCCAAAATTACTCTAACACTTCAAATCAGACTTACGGCTAACGAAACTAAGGTGATCTTACAAAAATTTATGACCAATAGGTCATACCCCTTAAAAAGAAGTATCCAAAAACCTCGGCGACACCTCAAGGTTCTCCACAAGACTGCGGAAAGACTTAAACTCAAACGGATCGATATGCCTCAATCCCAATAGCCTCAAGGGAACTCACGCCCTAACAACAGGAAAAATAGCCAATTCTTCCAAACTTGAGTGACCCCAATAGGAAATTTCAACACCAATGATGACTGAGTCACAAAGGATTGAACATACCATGCTGCTAGAGCCCAAACTTTACCTCTCCAAACCACAAGGTAAGGAACGAGTACAAGAAGTATACAACTGATATGATAAGATAAGGGAAAATACCGACGACAAAACTAATGTCAATTTACATTTCAAATCCACAGACAAAGGACTAAAGCGACATGCCACTACAATCAAGGTTCCACCTCCTGACCAACGGGGCAAGGAACAACGCAAAGATTTCCAAACGACACAAATGATTTCTTTCTTAATACAGAATCCTAAACGAGCACAAATAATTCAATCTTGCAAAGAGATATGACCAACGGGTCATACCCCTTATAAGAAAATACTAAGAAATCTCAGTAATGCCTCAAGATTTCTACCAAATTAAGAAGGAAACACCTACTCGAATAGACCATAAGGCTTATTTTACCAACAACTACACGAGTGTTAACGCCTCAATATAGAAAGACAACCAACTATGAGACTATAAAGGGCTCCAAAGGTACTACTCACAACCAAGCCAACACCAAAGTTACCCAAAATCCTAGTACAACGTGCCAACAAGACCCAAGTCCTGCCTTACTAATCAATAAGACAAAGGATAATCACAATAGTAATCCTCGAGTACTTCCACAAATCTCTTTTTACTACAAACCACAACCTTGACTCTAAAAGAGACAAAGGAGCCCAAGATCAACCGAAGACCACAAGGATATACCACAATCACTAGAGATGAGGTCACAAGAGCACCTAAACACAACAAGGCAACTAGACTTGCCACACGGGAATAACACTCAACTTCCAAAGAAAGAAAAAACTTAACATTCACGGAAGGAGACAAACGTACAAGATACCTCAAAGACACAAGGCCATGATGTGATAGAGCACATCAAGCATACAGACATGACCGAAGAATAATGTAATGACCAAGAGAACCCATGGAGACTAAGTGTCTCCCCATGGCTCCAAGGTATTCGAACCGAAAGCTCTGATACCAAGTTGCCACGCCCCGGATTTTCAAACCATTTTTTTAAAAATAGTTTAAATAATAAACAGGGGATACAACTACTTGCCATTCAGATATATTCAGCTGAATTCTCATTACATGATATATGGTATAGTCAGAAACTACAAAGCAGAAGTAAAGTACAAATGCCGTACACGTCTACAACTGAAACTGAAGTGCAAGTACAAAGGCTCAGCTAAAACTAAAGTACAAAGCAAAGTAAAGTACAACTGAAACGTTGTATCTACACTACCCTGTACAGAAGAAGTCACTGAAACTGAGCTAGCCGAGTCCAAGAAAACCCAGCAACTGACTCCAACTCCGAGTCACCAAGTCTGTCTAGCCCTACAACACAGGCTAGAAAAAGGAAAAGAAAGAGGGTCTGGGCAAACCATGGCTCAGTGAGAAAACCCCTAACTACTACAAAGCATGCACATGCGGTGCGTACCTACGTGTCCACAAATAAACGTACAGAAACAGTAAGGGAACCAAAGCACGTATTGTAAATCTAACTCGAGGTAACAGTGACACAGGTGTATCGCCAACAAAGTGTGTCTAACTAAAGCAGCAACATCAAGTGAGCACAAAGGGTACGACATCCAAGTACAACCGAAGCAACCTCTAATCTTAACTCAGTCAACCTTACTACTAAGGTACAAGAACTCTAAGGATCTACTAAGGATCCCAAACCAAGACCGTTCCAAGATATCTAACCATAACTCACGTTGCGAGCCACGCTAACTATCGTTATCGTTAAGTGTTGGATTCATATGCCATATCAGATATTGGAGATATTTCCTTCTTTACTTTCTATCTTTCCATTCATTGATTTCATGAATATTGATAAACCATGGAACCCCTAATCAAGTACATTCTGGGTATCCTGCCATTCTTGTCACAATACTCGTTCACACTTGTAAGTCCATATACATTCTTAACAATATGACTCTAACTAGTCAACATAAACAAGTACTATCCAAGGGACAACTAGACCAAGTGTCCACATAAGTATGCATATGTTATTCCACTTCCATTTCAAAGTTTTACATGTGTGATTTCTCATTTGATTCATTCATTCCACTTTGAGATGCAATCCGGAATTCCATTACGAGTCTATTCCGTACCATGTTTCTTTTATCAAAAGGGATAAACCCCGGATTCCCTAGTCAAGTCCAATCCATGTTATCCAAATATCATCAAGTTAGTATGAATTATGGAATCCCCAGTCAACTCCATTCCATATTAATACAAGTATAAATCTCGGAATCCCTAGTCAAGTACATTCCGTATGTTGTTGTCCAACCGTCATTCCCAAAAACCGCTGGGAGGGTTAACGTCACCCCCATTGTGCACAATGTCGTGAATGGAGCGACCATCCCGAGAATCCCTCCAAGGCACCCCGTATCAAAGTATCCTAGCCATAGTCTAGTATGCCAAGGTTACCCAAGGCCATCCGTATTGCCACTCCTAGCCGTAGACTAGTATGCCAAGGTTACCCAAGGTCGTCCATGTAGTATCACACCTAGCTTGAAGCTAGTAAGCCAATGATGTTTTGGCCATCAATCACATTCTTGAATTGTCCTTTCGTTACTTTTTATCGTTGTTACCGTGCCTAACCAAGGCCTTCAGACCGTGTCATCTCATCTAAACCACGTTATCGCATTAACTTACTAGATCATGTTATTCTTTTAAATGATAGATTCAAGATTTGGTACGAGTAGCCCTCGTGGGACACATCCTCCATATTTGACATTTATTTGTTTTGTTGAACTACTTACTTAGTTCCTCAATCATTTGTTCCACCTTATCAAATCCAAGGGAGACAACCACCAAGACCATTTAACCTCAACCAAGGGTTTCAAGATCAACATTCTACTACGACGGGGCCAAGGAATGCCCAAGTCTATCGAAACATGAAGGGGGGGGGGACTTAGACACCCAAATCCCATTTTGATGCCCAATTAGCAACATCATTAAACATATGGCATCCCTTAGGTTCCCAGGGACAATGTACCCAATAGTTACACATATAGGTTCTACGACAATTCAATTGTCACACTAACCCCAAACACGATCCAAAGTTCACACATGCATTTTATCGAACACATGGCGACCTTAAACTCCAATGGCCACCAATCCTCCCACAAATCACCGCATACTCAAGTTATCCCTCTCGCGGGTATTTCATAGAACACGTGATGCTCACGTTAACCTCGAGTGATATTTAGACTCAATTGACCAGGGCCCCATCAATTGGACACACGAGCCCCTAGGGTATTACATCGAACACCTAGCGGGCACAAGATCATCGCTCAATTCCACCATAATAAAACTCTAGGTCATAAAATGCAATTCCCACAAACTATGGTTAATTTAATCGACCCAACGTACACATACACACATACTCAATAGGAGTTAAGAATTTACCCACCGGAGCATTGCCGGAAAAGTCACTGGAAAAGTCACCAGAAAATATCCTCCACACCGCCGCGATCCAAACCCATCACTGCGTAGCTCTCGAGATGCTCTTCGATGTTGCTGAAGACCAAAATTTCAAAGCTTGAAGATGGGGAAAGCCCCAAAACCCAAATCTCGATAGATGGTGAAGATGTGGGGCTTGCCGGATAGCCCTTGATGAGGAGAACAAACTTTCTCCTTGGAGTTTCTTCTATAGAGTCTTGGAAGACCTCCAAAAACTTAGAGAGAAGTGAGAGGGTGGCTATGGAGGTAGGTAGAGAGAGTTAGAGTGAGAATTAGGGCTTCAAAAATGAGGGAGATGCCCAAAAATCGAGGTGAAAATGATATATATAGCCTCTGGAAAAAGACCAAAAAAACCCTTAATGAATTGCTGTCCGACAGGCCTGTTATCGATAACATGCAAAGCCTGTTATCGATAACCAGCCTCGCGAGAATAACAAAGGGGGTCTGGGAACAACTGATTATCGATAACATGCATAGTTTGTTATCGATAACGACACTCGCGGGAATTTCTATGGACAACTTAGGTCCAAAATGGAGAGAAATTAAAAAGGGTATAACTTTCTCACCCGAACTTCGATTGACACGATAGTTGTTGAAGGATCTCATTATTTTCCGAGTCAAGTGTTAAAATCATAAACAAAAAATACATCCTACCACTTGAGACATTCACTTGATTACCCGACTTGAGGAAAGGATTTTAGGCATTCGATTGGATTTTTGGGCTTGTTCATTTTCTTGATATATACTTATCCTTTGCTAGCCACTTTGAGCCTTACACATAACTTCCCTTCTTCTTGTTTATGCTCCACTGACCATATGATGTCTTAAGAATTGTAGAACGGAAATGTGTGGTGTTATTCTTGAAAATACTGCAAGGCGAGTCAAAATGTGTCCCCCTTATTTATTTGTAAAAGTTCTCCCATAGAAAAACAAAGAAAAAAAATGAGCATGATTCCTATTGAAGAAAATGAAAATCAAGGGAAAGCATAAAAAAGTTATTAAATGCTCTCAATAGAAATTACGGGAAGAATTCAATGTATTATTAGAAAAGTCAGGGGTTGCAAAGAGGCATGAAAAGGTGAAAGAAAGAGGTTAGAAGATAAAAGGAGGGAGTGAATTGGTGTCGATATGATCATTTTGATATCTACCGTGCATTTTCTTGAGACATCAGTTTTATTCCTTGTCCTTAGCCAAAACATGTCCGACACGTATTCGACATGTGATTCCTTATCCCAAGATTATCACCGAAATAGAGTCCTAATTGATCCAAAAGGGGTAACATCAAACGGAGGTATGTCATTTAGAACCATTCTATTCATAAGATCTGATATCCACTTATACTGATCGTTCTTTGTGTGTCAATGTGCGAAGTACTTTGTTTTATTATTATATAAATTTCAAACCGCACATGTGAGAGTAAGAAAAGTCGCCAAGATTGATGTGTGAAGCCATTGTGAGAGCATACCATTGTGAGGATTGAAGTCAAGGCTCGGTCCGGAGAGGCATTGCTTTTGGTAGTCACTCTTGAATAAAGTTTCCTTATACACCCTAGAGTAATGTGCCACATTGGATGATCGCTCATTTTATTTGCCGGAACTAGTCTTTCATTGAATATATCTTTGTAGTGGTTGTATGATCTTGATGGAAGGAATTGGAAAATGTTGGTTCACTTGGAAGTCATGCTCTAACGATTCACGATGTTTTATGGGTTATCATTACTAAAAACCCAAATGAGACTTCATTCGTCATACCGGGGCTGCCCATGGATTTAAAAGACCTATCTCTTATTTCCTTGTCCTCATTTGGTAGTTTATCGTTTGTTGTTACTTCTAGTTTTATTTGTTTTTCTCGGGACTAGCAAAATCTAAGTTGGGAGGTGTGATAGGTGCATAAAAGCACCTATTTATACGTCTTAACATAGTTAGTGTTAGTCTAGGGAAGTGTAATTTGATTAGTTTGTATTTAGTTTTTATGTTATAGGTAAATAATGGCCAGAATGCTTAAAATGAAGTCAAAATCACACTTGGCAAGGCATGGAGAGCTTGGAAGTAAGAGGAGAACATCAATGGAGCTAGCCAGCATCAAAGCTGGCCAAAACTCAGATTTTAAACAATTCTCGTCCGAACGAGAATTTTGGAAAGTCCGGACCAGCCTTTAAAAATTCTCCCAGTGATCAAGAAGAGCATGATCATGATGGGGGAAGGTCTGGTCTTGAAGGATTTGGACCTTCGTCCAGACGAGGAATCAGTATGGTCTAGACGAGCAGGCAGGAAGTTTGGGTGCGAACCATAGAAGTTTGGTCCGGACGGGAGAAGGTTTGGTTCGGACGAGGCGTCCCCGAAACTCTGCATTTTGACTTAATTTCTTATGTTTTGGCCTTGGGTATTTAAGAAACGATCAAGGTAAAGTTTATGGATCTTTTATCACATTTGCATCATCTCTAATCTCTATCTAATCACTCTTGGGAGGCAAGGAGTAACCCTAGCCACCACTCTTCTTCCTCTTCTTCTCCATTCTTCTTCAATGGCCGCCAAAACCATGGAAGCTTGGATCGAGATTGAGATGTCCAGCTAAACCTCCCACGCGAGGTGAAGATGAAACTCTAACCCATGAATTGTTGTGTATTGTAAGATCTATATTGTTATTCAAATGATTGTATAGTTTTATGGATCTTGCTTATGAGATGTGTGAATTCTTTCATACCATGCAATGATTTTTTTTGTGCGTTTGTGGGAGTGCGATATTGTATACTCGTATGACGATCCATTCTCTAGAGATAGATCATGCTATGAGATACTCTATGCCATTTGACATACGTAGGATTCCCTTGATGATTTCCGATAAGAGATTACAATCCTTTAGGTTATCATCTTATTATAATACAAGTGTAGATCTTGCATACCTCGATTGCATGTTAGGAGTGGATTCGTAGCCTCGGCCATTTCCCTTAGTAATTTTAAAATCAATCTCATTTTAGTTTGTGTTCAATTTCCTTAGTTTCGTTAAACAAACAATTTGGGGATTATCCAAATCAACAAGGGATCTAGAAACAAGTACAGAGAAATGTTCAAAAACATGTAAGGGGACAAGACTACATGAGAAATCTAATGGGTTTGGAAGCTCGGCAAATATATACATGAAATGGTCCTCGTGTTTGGAGAAAATATCGGGAGAGAAGAGAAAAGACCAAGATCATAGATAGGAGGGATAGAAAACTCTATCTCTAGAGGAGACTCAAACATATACCCTAGTTGAGGGTTCTCCGCAACGGTCTTTGAAAACTCAATGGGTGTGTAACCCTTGAAGTGCTTGTCAACGTTGGTGAAGAACGCTTCTTCAGAAACCCAAAGGGTTGGGCTAGATCTAGATGGTAAGGAGATATGTTGAGAGATATATATAGAAAGAAGAGAGAGGCGTATGAGAGAGGGTGAGGGTGAATAAAAAATTAGAGTTTGGACCCTCATTCACGTACAAGCATCATTTCCACCACCGAACAATCCAGATCAACCAATATATCTAAATGCGATTAAGCCACATTTCGATATACAACCCTACTAGTTTGACACAAAGAAAGCAAATAGGGGTCTCACATTTCGAAACATGACACAAGTCACATATCGAAATGTGACTCCGTTGTGGGAATCACACAGCAAACAAGGGTCTCACATTTCAAAATGCGATATAAACCCACATTACTGGAAAGCCACAACCCTTCTACCAGAAAACCAAGAACAAAGCTCTAACCCAGCCTCCTAGACACCTCACGTATTTCCAAAAAAGCATGACCATCTTCAAGAAGACCAAGGGTCAGACCACGTAACAAAATGCAACCAAAGGGTCTAACAAATTTCAAAATGTGCATTTCCGGAAGTGCAACTCCCAACTTATGGAAGACCAAAAGCAAACCATCCCAACTACTGATTTCTGGAAATACACACACAACATGCACCCTGTATTTCCAGAAGACCAGCCAAGACCCACACACCCAATTTCTGGAAAATCAAGCCAACCCACTTCTTCAATTTCCAGAAATCTGGACAACCCTCCTTCCACCTTCTCCAATTTTCGGAAATTCAAACTCTCTTGCCCTCTACTATTTTCGAAAGATCACAATCCATCATACTCCTTCCCTATCCAATTTCTAGAAAACCAAAGGGACTGCGTTCCTAATATTTCTGGAAAACCAAGAAGGGGTTTTCCAACTCCCTCAAATTCTAACTTTGTCAAACATAACACCCAGCCAACCATTTGGGAATCCACATACCTAGAACCATCTTCCAAAAATCCAACTTCACTGCTATAAGGGCAAACTAAGACCATGAACACAAGGTCAAGCCAAAGCAACCAAATGAAACTTCAACTATCAAAACCATATCAAATCATTTCAAATCAACTCTAGCACCTCTAATCTACTCATGCCAAAGCACGACTCAAGACAAGGACCATCCTATTTTGAAATTCATTCATCTAAGTGTTGACAAAATCATTTAAAAATTATATAAAAATTCTTTTAAATTTCTAGGACACAACCAAATATATGTATGGTCTCATGCAAAAAACATGTATATTATATAATACGTAAAAAATAAATACAAGTTTTGTTATATGTGTATATTTATACCCCAATATATATAAACATGTGATTTTATGAAAATAAATCTAAATAATGGAAATAGGTTTTATT
>NMUG010006479.1:0-12569 GCA_002855965.1 Monotropa hypopitys | reverse complement strand
ACCATTTAAAAATTCCTTTTTTTTCA
Organism: Monotropa hypopitys; assembly: GCA_002855965.1. Taxonomy (NCBI): domain Eukaryota; kingdom Viridiplantae; phylum Streptophyta; class Magnoliopsida; order Ericales; family Ericaceae; genus Monotropa; species Monotropa hypopitys. Next base: position 12,543 of record NMUG010006479.1, on the reverse strand, counting down.
AACATCATCTTTATAAAACTCCATTTTCTCAAATACATTATACCTTTGGAATCTCCTCCAACGCACACCAAATTCATTTATAAACAAGTGATCCAAAGGATTTCTAAACTTTCAACACTTTCCAAAATACTCACTTTGTACTAATAAGAATAGTAACTTACTAAATCTTATACGATCTATAGAAAGTACTCACAAAATATGAAGAATTTCTAAACGGCTTGCTTCCCCTTCCTTTGCACCGAACACGAACATGAAGGCTCACCAACACCTAGAATACACCAATATGCTAAAATAAGCTTCTAATAAATTTAACATAATATACCCTACTGATTTGGTATTAAAATTTCTCCAAAAACATGATTTTCCAAAACTTCACATTTTTTTCGAGACTCAAGATATCGGTATCTTGCTATTATAAGATATCGGTATTTTGGACATACTCCTAAGATATCGGTTCATAACTCTTAAGATACTACAGTCTAAAACTCACAAGATATCGATATCTTAATCACTAAGATATCGGTATCTTAAAAAATATTTAAGATATCGATTTCTTTACTAAACAACTACGGTATCTAACCTCTCTACCTAAGATATCGGTATCTTGGCTAACCCAAGATATCGATATCTTAAGCTTTGACAGCAATTCGAAGAATAGCTCTGCACTTTATGGGTTTCATTCAAAATTTGAATTTTCTTGATTTAACTAAGCAAAACTTGTTTGTTTTCTAACAAATTATGAGCATATGAACTAGACAAGATTCGTAACAAATCTATATTCTTAGATTTTTGAATAGTTACCCGAATTGGAAGAAATAAAATCGAGAAGAATTTGCCACAGACTAAATCCCCCTCCTCCTTCCACTGTTCATCTTCTTCTTCGTTTGAAAAATCCGATTTCTGTGAATCTCAACTCGAGCAGCAACTAACCCATTGATTATAAGACTCTCCCTTGATTCCCAATTGATCCTTCTCTTACTCTCAATCTCGAATTGATAATTTGTAGTGGGTTTTTACAAAACTAAAATCTGCTACGACATTAGAGTTATACATATAGCATCTTGAACTTAAATGGCTGATTTCCTAAAAACCTTCGACACATACACAGTCCTTTTTTCATTGTTTGACACTTGTTTAACCTTTGAATGGAATTAGGACATCACATTTATGCAAGGACTTTGTTTTCATCGGCACATACATATCCCTACACTCTCACTACACTCAGCCATACATGCCACGACACATACACAACACATAACAATTTCTTTTTTCTAAGACTCAAGATATCAGTATCTTGGACTTCCAAGATATTGGTATCTTTAGCAATACTCCTTAACTTTGAATTCTTGCACTTTGACCCCTAGGAACTTGCAATCAGACTTTATTAAACTCTATAAGCCTTTAATAACTCCACAAATCTCCAAACTATTCCACAAAAATTTCATAAAATTCCTCAAAGCTTTTCCCCAAAATTATTAATTATTCATTAAATCCACAAATTATTTTAGTTACTCCCAATTATTGTTTTATTAATCATTAATAACCTTAAAACATAACATAGGTATTACATCATGTGTGTTCCTTGTGGCAAGGACATAGCTCCTGGCCGACCGACTATTTAGCAGAGAGTCCACCCTTTGACAGTAACCCAGAGTAGAGCGCCCCGCGCGGCCGCTCGCGGATCCCCCATCCATACGACCAACCCGGCCCACCGATTGCACCGCCCATTTTACCCAGTACGTGCAACAATCAGGGCTAGCGTCGCACGGGGGAGCCCACAACGCGTGGTCCATGCGCCAAACTTGGATCCCAAGTCAGTCTTCCCCTATAAATACCTCTCAAAGGTACTATTCACGGGATCTTTTTCTGATCCTAGCCCTCTGGCCCACTCTTGCTATCCTTTGTATTCTTTCTAAAAAAAGACTAACTCAAGCTTCGGAGGCCTCATCAGTCACTGCCTACCGGTGGGTACTAACCCTTGTTTTACAGGAGCCAAGCAGGTAGACCCCTTCTCTTGTCTTTGCACGAAACCCACACGAGCCTCTGGTCCAGCTACCGACCGTCCTATAGCCGAAGGATTGCCCACAAACCGAAAGGACAAAAGAGGAGACACCCACCACAATTAGCGATTCTGCTGGGGACGACTACAATTGTCTCCAGATTTTTGGTGGTACTCCTAGTATCTTCTTGAGCCCTTTTGATCCATGGGAACCGAATTCCCACCCTCGGCAATGAATACTGAGTTTTCCATAATCCCTCACCCCACCGCCACCAGCAACCATCCCCCACCTATCCGTGGGAATACTTAACCCTCCCACTAGTCACCCTTGGCCGGAGCTAGTTCTAATATGGCCACGGTCATGGACAAGATGATGAGAGAGAAGAACTCAACTCCTCAAAGAACAGGTTGCCAAGCTTAGACAGGTGCCCCCACGAGCAGCCTATGTAACATCAAAATCCAGAGAGAGGAGCCGACACATGCCCGGAAAGGAAAAGATTAGAGCAGACGCCCTGTGGTAGTTGGTTAGAGAACAAGAGGAAGATCATGTGCTGCAAGGGCATGGTGAGACTACTCCAAGTGCCCGGTCCTTGACAACATTGGATGGGATGTTGTACGTATACGATCACAAGGTCTTTGTTCCCGTCTGGCCAGAGTAGCGCAACCAATCCCCTTAGATCCCAAAAAAGGAGCCACCGGCACAGGAACCAACACCACACCAGCTCCTCGCCCCGTAGGAACGACAGAACTGAGCATCGCAGGCACAGGAGAAGCCGAACTCCTAAGCACCCACTGGAAAATGCCCTCCAGAGCGTAGATGTATGGCTTGGACAGCTTAGTGCCACCCCTATTCTTGGACGATCGAATCGGCAACAATCCCTACTGGGTTCCATTTGCCCAAATTTGCCATGTGTGATCCAAAAACTGATGCTTATATGTATCTTATATATTTTCGACAAGTTATGTCCCTTTACACGACCGATGAGGCCGTCATGTGTAAAGTTTTCACCACAAGCCTGGAAACCCAAGGCTCCCTTTGGTTCAACAAGCTCCCAAAAAGATCTATCTAGAGCTTCATGGATCTTGAGCGGGCGTTCCTTGCTCGCTTTGTCATGAGCACCACTCAGAGAAAGGATGTCGGTGCCCTTATCAGTCTCTGGAAGCGCCAAGAGGAATCCCTCCGGCAATATGCCGACCAGTACTGGGAACTTTACAACGAGATCCAGGACTGGGACTAGGGCATCGCGGCCACCTCTTTCAAGATGGGTCTTGAAACCAACAGTCTGAACTTCTGGGAGCTTATGATCAATCCTCTAGAGGATATAGACGATCTTATACAAAAGGTGAATAAATTCTGCCAGCTAGAGGACCTCTTAGCCGATCGAGCAGTTCAGCGCCCAGCTGACCACTCACTACAGGCATTCGGGCCTACCCCCATCAGCAAATAAATGTTGTGAAGATGGGAGAGGTTTGGAGGCCAAAACCAGAGGACTATGTGGCCGAGGTGACTGACCTCACCGAGCCAACTTACATGGTTCTCAAGCAAATCAGAGACATGCCCTTCTACAGGCAACCAGATCAGAAGATGGGAACCAAGGGCAACAACAATACTGGCTGGGCATTTTGCACCTGTCACAAAGAAAAGGGGCACTACACCAGCTCCTGTCTACAGTTCAAAGCCTATATAGAACTACTGGTCCTCTAAAGTCAACTCGATCGATGGATCGACAAGCAGAAGAAGTAGCCCGACAAGCCAGGCCTCTAATCAGAGTAGAGGAAAATATCCCTCTTATTCCATAAGTGGCCAATTGAGTCTCCAAATACTTTTATTTACAAAAAAGACTCTTTATTCATGCTTTACTATGGTTTCATTAAATGAAATTATTTAATGCCATCTGTATTTTCTCGTTGACTTGAGCCTTGATAGGATTATGGGACATCCCCTCAGAAAAGGAAGGGATCGACACAAGGCAATCCCCTCCGGCATGAATGGAGGACCAGTGTGCCAAAGATGGACCATAAAGCAAGGTTCGGTAATTTCCAATAGGACGTGGCTCCAGCAGACGATGTTTCGTGCATTGATTATAACATGTTGTCCACCCCCTATAGAGACCGACACCTCCTAGAAAATATGACACCGGCAGTCGTTGTCTTCGGATGTTGATTAAGCTACAGGCCACCTCTCAAGGTCCGGTAACTCCCAGTATGACATGTCTCCAGCAGGCGCTGCTTTGTGCATTGATTATAACCTACCATCTACCCTCATGCAGAGACCGACACCTCTTGGAAAACATGGCCCCAGCAGCCGCCATCTTCGGACGTTGATTATAAGCTGCAGGCCACCTCTCAAGGTCCGGTAACTCCCGGTATGGCGTGGCTCTGGAAGACACCGATTTGTGCATTAATTATAACCTACCATCCACCCCTGTAGAGACCAAAACCTCCTAGCAAACATGGCCCCGACAGTTGCCATCTTCGGACGTTGATTATAAGATACAGGCCATCTCTCAAGGTCTAGTAACTCTCGATAGGGTATGGCTCTGACAGGCACCGCTTCATATGTTGATTATAACATACCGTCCACCCCTGCAAAGGCCGACATCTCCTGGAAAACATGGCCTCGACACCTGCCGTCTTCGGACGTTGATTATAAGTTGTAGGCCACCTCTCAAGGTCTGGTAACTCCAGATAGGACGTGGCTCTGGTAGGCGCCGCTTCGTCCATTGATTATAACCTATCATCCACCACTGCAGAGGCCGGCACCTCCTGGAAAACATGGCATCGGCAGCCGCTATCTTCGGACATTGATTATAAGCTGCATGCCACCTCTCAAGGTCCGGTAACTCCCGGTAGGGTATGGCTTCGGCAGGCACCACTTTATGCGTTGATTATAACCTGCCATCCACCCCTGCAGAGGTCGGTACCTCCTAGCAAACATGGGCCTGGCAGCCGCCATCTTCGGATGTCGATTATAAGCTACATACCACCTCTCAAGGTCCGGTAACTCTCGGTAGGGTGTGGCTCCGGTAGGCACCGCTTCGTGCATTGATTATAACCTATCGTCCACACCTGCAGAGGTCGGCACCTCTTGGAAAACATGGCCCCAGCAACTACCGTCTTCGGATATTGATTAATGTTGTAGGCCATCTCTCAAGGCCCGGTAACTCCCGGTAGGGCATGGCTCCGGTAGGCACTGCTTCGTGCATTGATTATAACCTACCATCCACCCCTGTAGAGGCTGACACCTCCTGACAAACATGGCCCTGACAGCTACCGTCTTCGGACGTTGATTATAAGCTACATGCTACCTCTCAAGGTCTGGTAACTCCTGGTAGGGCGTGGCTCTGGTAAGCACCGCTTCGTGCGTTGACTGTAACCTGCTGTCCACCCCTGCAGAGGCCGGCACCTCCTAGAAAACATAGCCCCCACAGCTGCCATCTTCGGACATTGATTACAAGCTGCATGTCACCTCTCAAAGGTCCAGTAACCCCCAGTAGGGCATGGCTCCAGTAGGCATCGCTTCGTGCATTGATTATAACCTACCATCTACCCCTGCAGAGTCTGGCACCTCCTAGCAAACATGGCCCCGACAGCCTCCATCTTCGGATATCGATTATAAGCTGCAAGCCACCTCTCAAGGTCCGGTAACTCTCGGTAGGGCGTGGCTCTAGCAGACACCATTTCGTGTGTTGATTATAACCAGTCGACCACCCCTACAGAGGTCGGCACCTCCTAGCAAACATGGCCCTGGCAGCCGTCATCTTTGGACGTCGATTATATACTGCAGGCCACCTCTGAAAGTCCGGCATTGCCCGACGATTGTAGCCTCAAGTTTATATGTCCGGCATCCTCCAGACCTTTGTCCCTCATTATAGGACCATCTATTTATATGTCCGACATCCTCTGTCCATCTGTCCTTCATTAGGGACCATTTATTTATGTGTCCGACATCCTCTGTCCCTCATTAAGGACTATCTGTTTATGTGTTCGGCACCCTCTGGACCACCAACACTAACGGAGGCATCTTATTATGTGCGGACTCCTCAGGCTCTATCCCTCCGGATTTCTATTAATTATTGAGGGATCGATTCTTGTCTGGCACACCCCGGATCTTAAACACTAACGGAGGCATCTTATTATATGCGGACTCCTTAGGCTCTATCCCTCCGAATTTCTATTAATTATGGAGGGATCTATTCTCGTCTGGTACACCATGGACCTCAAACACTGACGGAAGCATCTTATTATATACAGACTCCTCAGGCTCTATCCCTTCGGATTTCTATTAATTATTGAGGGTACTCATGTCCGGCATACTACGGACCTCTAACGTAGACCAGGGCAATCTTATCTATATATGGCCCCTTTGGACCAACGACGATTCGACACACTCTGGACGAGGAAAAAGGTAACACTAAACTGAGATTCTTATTCCATTATATCAACGAACTAGTGTAGCCAAAAATTGGCATCCGAAGAGCAAGAAAAGCAAAATTATGACTGCTCCAGCAATTGAGCTTCCGACTGACTGGCGGGGGGCTCCTTATTCGGTAGCACAAAAGAAGGGATCTCTAGGGTTAGAATTGGCACCTCAGCCCAAAGGGGCGAGCCCTCTGACACTCCCACCACATCAAGTGCCCGATTCCACGCCTCTTTGAATGCTGTGCTATAGCCCCCTATAGCTGACCTCATAAGCTTTAGGGAAAAGCTCATGTACCTGTTGTCGATACTTCACTTCAGCATCATTGTACCTTTCCGCATAGTCTTTGGCATCGACATCAGTGACGGCCCTTTGAAGTCTCTCCGCAGAGCCTTCCTATGATTTCCGAAGACTATCCTCGGCCTCTGCAAGTTTCTCTCTACTCCACCGATTCCTCCTTAAGATGCTGAAGGAGGAGGTTCTTCTGGGCTGCCACAGACCCGAAGTCAGTTTCTGTCTTTCGAGCTCGACACTCCAATTTGTAGGCCCTTCGGAGTGCAACTTGGGTAGTTTTATACAGTCCGGAGAAACACTAACAAGTCTGCAAAAGCCAGGACCACTGTTAGTAGGTAAAACAGTAATCTCGATAAAAAAGAGCCTCTAGTACCTTTATGAGGCTTGCTCCGGCATGATCGTACATTTCTACCACCAAAGTCGGGAGGGCCCTTATATCAGCCAGCAGCGATAGTGCCCAGAGGAGGAGGTGTGCGACTGTTGGGTCGACATGCACATTGTCCATCGTAAAAAAAGGTACCCCGAAATACTTATAGAAGTTAAGAGCCCAGGGATCAGGTGGGGCCTGATCAGTCGGCTAGGGGGTGCTCTCCATATGGCGGTGTATCTAACCCCCTCCGGTATCCCATAAAAGTCAAGGGGCTCCTCCTTCACCCCACGCGATTCTGGAGAAGCGGTCAGAGGAACAACTAGAGTGCTTATAGGAGCTTCTTCCACCACAGTCATTATTTAGGCTGGAGGGATTGGGGCTTCCCTGCCAAGCTCTTCGGCGTCCCTTTCACCAACCAACAAAGGTCCCCACACAAAGTACTGAAAAAGACTGGGTTTCTTCCGGGAAGGTGCACGCCCACGGGGAACCGCCACTGTCTTCCTCTTTCCTCTGGATTTCTGGTCTTCTAGAAAACTTTGGTACGTCGGCTCATACCTCAGCAGAGTGGGAGCATCCCTGCCCCCACATTTCAACAGCGTTTCAATCTAGGGTTCCGAAGCACTCCTCCTCATGTATTTTGAGATCTCAGACACATTTGCACAAGGAGAGGACAATCAAAAAAATAAGAACTCTTAGACGTTCGAAAGTAAGGAGTGGGCTCCAGCCTAGGTTGCCCGACTTCATCGGAATAGAGTGTCGGCGCTCCTCCCCGGACCAAAGTTATACTCTCTGTAAAGCTGCAGGTAGACATTGGCCCATCTCTCAGAGTCCGACAACCTAGTGATGACATTTTCGTACGGTTTGCGGGCTGTGAGGAAATACCTGCCAGACACTCGATTTCGGGAAAGTAAAAACAAACCCATCAGATCTGACACATGGAATTCCAACTTCTCCCTTTCGCACAATGCCCGAATACAGCCGATGATTCGATAGCTGTTCACCGACAGTTGGCAAGGAGAGAGTTGGAACGAGCACATGAATGCCCGAAGAAAAAAGAAGAAAAGGAGCTCCAACCCCCTTCAGTTATCACCATTAGGGGAACAGTCACATGTTCCTCCGTATAAGTAATTTCTGCTCCTACCTCTACGAAGGCCACAAATGTTGGAATCTCATAACGATGGTGGAATTTGTCGATCCGGTTCATCCCTCTATGAAAGTAGTCTAGATATGGGCACGACGATCACTACCTTGTGCTCTGGTAGATCGGCCTCCGAGGGCCCTGCTTGAGAGGCATGCCCGAGCTTCGTACATGGGCTCACCATCATCGAAAAAATGCTTGACGATCCTAGTTTGGCTGTCAGCCTAGGGTTTCATCGAAGATGGGGCTTTCGAAGCCAAGTTCCCAGCTTCGTCGGACACTCTGGAATTAACGTCAAGAGCTGACTCATCACAGCTGAGCCTGTACAAAGAGTTTGAATCAGAACTTGAACTAGTGTAGTTGAGAGTGATCACCAGATCCATGCTGATGACCGAAGGACGGGATGCTCTGCAGAGGATCTGAATGCGCAAAGTGAATCTCGGACGCTCAACTACAACATCTTATTTATACGCCCAGACCAAGTACGAGACACAACTGTCAATAATTAATTTGTACACAAGTGCCGATGAGGACCGTTTGACCAATGAATCGGGACACACCCGTGGCGGAGTGCTGACATCCGTATTTAATTATTTCCCCATCACTATCAAATGATGTTAGAACAATCTCGGAGAGAGTCGTCCCACCAAAGCGAAGCATCCAAGAGTCTAGAATCAATCTTTCCCAACAAAGTCGGGAAAGATTGAGGGGCTATTGTGGTAGCCAGACCTTGGCCTTAGAGGGTCGGATCCGTCACAACAAGTCATGTGCAATTTCGGCCCCTAAGCATCCTATAATGTCCCAGATCATCGGCCTTGCAGCCCTTCGACAGGCACCCCGCATACCCCGAGGACCGGACATGTGGTCTGGTAATCCCCCCTTTGGTAAACATCGCAATGCCTCTAAGAGAGCAAAGTGGAGCTCAGACCTCGCAACACGCTAACATCTCTGGACAATATGGGGCTTGTCGGACAAGCGACCCCTAAATCACCAGCTACCACGTCGTTTGGTAGAGCATCGTGCATGTTCCTTGTGGCAAGGACATGGCTCCCGACTGACCAGCTATTTGGCAGAGGGTCCACCCTTTGGCAGTAACCCAGAGTATAGTGCTCTGCGTGCCTGCTCGCAGATCCCCCATCTGTATGACTGCACCAGCCCACCGATTGCACCAGCCCATTTGGCCCAACATGTATAACAATCGGGGCTAGTGTCACACGGGGGATCCCACAACGCGCGGTCCACGCGCCAATCTTGGGCCCCAAGTCAGTCTTCCCCTATAAATACCTCTCAAATGTACTGTTCACGAGATCTTTTTCTGATCCCAGCCCTCCGGCCCACTCTTGGTATACTTTGTCTTCTTTCTCAGAATAAGACTAACTTAAGCTTCGGAGGCCCCATCGGTCACTGCCGATCGGTGGACACTAACCCTTATTTTGCAGGAGCCAAGCAGGTGGACCCTCTCTCTTGTCTTTGCAGGAAACCTACACGAGCCTCTAGTCCAGCTGCCGACTGTCATGTAGCTGAAGGATCAACCACAAACCGAAAGGACAAAAGAGGAGACATTCACCACATGAATCATTCCCGATAAGTATACAGGTGGTGAACTTGGGACCGCTCTACCTCCCAGCGGTAAGGTACTATCACCCAAACCTTCAGGTACATGTATATATATATAATGATCATTATATGCCTTTTAAGCCATAAACTCCTCGACATAAGCCCCGAGATAGGTTTCAAGGCTATAAAAGTGCAATACTATATTTGTAACACTCGTCCCGGATAAAAATATATTTTTATTTATTAAAAATAAGTCCAAAAATATTTTTATGAGATTAAGAAAAATAAATCAGTCGAGCGGCTAAATTATGGATTTTTTCGAAGTTAGTTTGGTTATTTAATCATTTATATTTAATTATAAATGACTTATATAATTCTAATTTTGATTTAAAAGGGTGTCATGCAAGGGTTATTTGTAAATTGAGAGAGGGGCAATATGGTAGTGTGACTAAAAATCCTAATTAGGATTATATATTAGGAGGCTATAGCCTCATTAGGGAAAACATAATCATTGGTGGCTATAGAGGGAGGCTAGAGAGGATTAGTGGGAGAGAGTTGGGAAATCTCCAAACATCAAGCCTTAGATTAAAGAATTTTGAGAGAAATCCTTCATAGAAGTTGTTCTTAGCATCTTCAAGGTAAACCTTACACTTTTGGATTTTTGATTTTGTACATGATTAGCCACAGATTAGAGTTTTTGCACTAATCATGATTAAGCACTGTTTTTATTGATTTTCTTTGAAAACTCTTGAGTTTGAATGATTTAGAGTTGTTTTTAATACCTAATCTTGGAGTATGTTTTGAATATAGATGTATATTATATCTTAGAATATAGGTTTCTCTGATTAGAGGTTTTAAAATCGAATTTTAATGAGTTTAGATTAAGAAAACCGAAGGGGATTAAGCAGTTTTTAAGTTTATGCTGCTTTCTGCACTGACCGGTATGCAAACCGGTATACCGACCGGTATACCGGACGGAATACTAGTTCTATACCGGCTAGTTCAAAATTTTACAGAAAATAAAAGTTGTGCGTATCGTCGAGAGCTTTCCAACGCCATATTATAATGTCAAAATGGAGTTACGTAGCAAAAGTTATGCCAATTTAAAGTTGACGTAGTTTCGTAGGGGATCTTTGGCACTCCCCTTTGACTTTCTTGGCCATTTTGGGGAATTATTATGCTAACCGGCATGCCGGCCGGCATGCCGGGCGGTACACCGGTCTCGTACCGGCTGCCTACCGGCCAATACAATTTGGGTTGAAAAATTATATTTTGTATAGAAATATGTTTGGAATGTCATATTAATCTGAAATCTGTTAATTTTTGTAGAATAATTAGATGATTTAATTTTATCTTCTGCTATCATTTATGAAATAGTTGTGATGTGGCGAATCTAATTAATTATTCGTGGTTTCAGGGGATACTTCTAGCTGGCCTAATCCAGCCACATCTAACTCAAAGAAACCCATTTAAGATCCGACAGTGAGTGTATTAGCTATTTTAAATAATGTGGACTTTTCCTATTTCTTTATCTGTGGAGTTTCTGTGGACTTTTCATACTTTTGTTAGTTGTGGGTTTTTAGTAAATTCTAATAATTGCTCTATCTGTTTTGCTGCACTTGAGAACCTAGAATTTTGCTAGGATTATACGTGACACTCTGTATGTTCTAGAGACATGATTAGTTCCCTGGAAAAATTTTGATATCTCCGATAATAATCTGTCACTCTGGTGATTAATTTAATCACGAAGTTCTGTAAAATTCTGCGGCCCCTTGGTGAGGCAATTTTGTGGCCCCTTAGTAAGGTAATTCTGCGGCCCCTTAGTGAGGCGTAATTCTGGACATCACAATGTCATCCCTTGTCAGTTGTTCTGAACGTGAAATCTGTACTAACATAAAAAGTGAAACATATACATAGGTTAAAATCCGTAGAAACATGCGTACTTAGATTACTTTTCTGCTGTGCACTGATACGTTTTGTTGATAGATCTTCTGTTTTGATATATTCAGCATGCTTAATATAACTCGTTCTATTTTTGTTGCAACTCTTAATATCTGTATCTGTCTTTAGTTTATTTCAATTTATTTTTATTTGAAGCAGTGTTTCTAGTAGCTAACGTATCTCTTGCACTTGTATATGTATGGGCATTGGTCGAAGTGCAGATTCTAGTTAGCTGAGGAGTCTGGTCCGCTACTTTGGAGATTAGCTGGAGGAGTTTTGTAGTTGTGCAGTCTTTTCAGTTGCTTTGTCTGTTTTATTTTATTTGCACCTTAGTTGTCAGTAGAGTCTGTTTTGTTTCTCTAGATGATTACTTCTGTTTTGTCTGAGACTTGGTCAGCATGTTTTAGCTGAGTTTTGTTATTTGTTACACATTACTTTTGATTTCCAGCAGTTTTATAATTACATTCAGTAATGCATTTTCATATAGATTATCTATTCTATTTTCTGTTCTGTCTCTTCTATTTTAGTAATGTTACTGGATCCACAGATCATTAAATTGGTTCTCGCGGGATGGGGCGTGACAATATTGATCTTTCAAAATACTTTTCCAATGAACATATCTAAAAACCCTTCCTCTTTATTTTTTTTCAAATCACTTTATCAATATACCATTCTTTTCTTAAATTCATATGGTACTAAATCTTGTCTTTTGAAACCAAATATATTTTTCAATAGCCAACAAAATCATTTCTTTAACTCTTTGCTATTAAAACATTTTAATGACAAACTTCTCCATTGATTTTCTTTATGCAATATATATAGAT
>NMUG010006478.1:0-12569 GCA_002855965.1 Monotropa hypopitys | reverse complement strand
TGACACTCCCAACATCATCATTACTCCAAACATCGATACCTATCGACCCAAAGTTTATATAATTCTACCAAGGGAATTCTAATTTGCCGCAAGGACAACACAAGGGGGAAACAATACGAATTTAAGCACAAACGTGGAAACTAAATGCACACACATGCACACGCTTGATAATGATCAAGAATTTACCCACCAGAGCAATCACCGGAGTAGTCGCCAGAAAGTCGCCGGAAAATGTCGCCGCAATGGTCATGTTGTTTCATGACATGATCCATAAAGAGTTGGAGGTTTACATAGACGACATGATCATCAAGTCTCGACAGAAGGAGGAGCATCTGCTAAACCTTCGACGAGTATTCAAACATATTCACAAGTATCAGTTAAAGCTAAACCCAGCTAAATGCGCATTTGGTGTAACATCTGGGAAACTGTTGGGATTTATGGTCAGTTAGAAGGGTATCGAGATAGACCCAGCCAAAATCCAAGCCATCCTCAAAATGTCAGTACCATCTGGAATGACGCAAGTTTGTGACCCTATATATCGACTGTTACAAAAAACGCACCTCAAGACTGGACCGCCGAGTGTCAGAATGCTTTTGAAAAGATCCAACAATATCTATTTCAACCACCCATTTTCGTCTCACAGCAGCCCAATAAACCTCTGTTCATGTATTTAACCGTGCTCGATCATTCTATGGAATTCATGCTGGGGCAATACTTAGAAGACGGCCAAAAAGAGCAAGCCATCTATTATTTGAGCAAGAAGTTTCTCGCATATGAGAACAACTATTCGGCGCTAGAGAAAACTTGTTGTGCACTGGCTTGGGTAGCCCATCGGCTTCGCCATTATATGATCCATCATACCACCTACCTGTTGTCTCGGATGGACCCATTAAAATATCTCTTCGAGAAACCCACGCTTTTGAGTCGAATTGCGATATGGCATATGATCTTGTCAGAATTCGACATCGTCTTTGCTACTCAGAAGTCAGAGAAGGGAAGGGTCATAGTAGAATATCTAGCCGAAAATCCCTTCGAAGATGAGAAACCAATGGAGTCTGTTTTCCTTGACGAGGCAATCTTCTGTTTAGAAAAAGATGTCCAAGTTCCCGAATGGAAACTCTTCCTCGACGGAGCATACAATCAGAAGGGCACTGGAATAGGGGCAGTCCTAATCTCCGAGCGGGGAACTCGTTTGCCCGCCGCAGCAAAGCTCCAATTTAAAGACGAGTCTGTGATTACCAACAATATGGCGAAGTATGAAGTCTACATCATGGGCTTGCAAATGGCTTTAAATTATGAAATTTTCAAACTGCAAGTCTATGGTGATTCAGATCTAATCATACAACAAAGCAACGAAACTTTTCAGACTAGAGATCCAAAGCTAATTCTTTATCATTAGAAAGTCAAAGAGCTCCGAGCCAAGTTTAAAAAAATTGAGTTCATCCACGTTCCAAGGGCTGAAAATTCATTTGCAGACGCTTTAGCATCTCTTGCAGCGGCCATACATTTTTTAGACGAGGAAAAAATCCACGCCATACAAATCCAGCTTAGAGATTCCCTTGCCGATTGTGCTCTAATCGCCAATGAAAGAGATGGACGACCATGGTACTATGATATCAAAACCTTCACACAAACCGGGGCATTTCCCGAAGGCGCTACAACCAATGATCAAAAGACTCTCAGAAGATTGGCAGCCTAATTCTTCTTATGCGGCAAAGTGCTCTTCAAAAGATCTATGCACAGTACTCTATGCTGTGTAGATGCTTATATGACCAATGAATTGATGACAGAAGTACATTGTCATGCCCCGGATTTTCAAACCATTTTTTGAAATTACTTTTATAAATGGAGACACAAGCATGGCTAACCATGATTTAAAACAAGGCTAGATACCAAACACATCCCATTCCAAACTTACATAAAATCCTAGTGTGAAATAGAAAATAAACATAAAGAAATAAAAACCAAGAAGTCCAACCGTACAACCAAAAGAGAGACGTCTATTTAAGTTATTACATGCCATAAATTAGAACAACCCACAACCCGGTTATTTCAAAATAAATGATGCATGACCTCTAAGTTAATGCTAAATCATCTATATTCTCAAGGAGCTTCAAATCCTCCAAAAGTGGTTTCTTACCTGCAGAACCCTTAAAAAGAGCGTGTCATGCTAAAGTAGGGAAACATCTATCAACTAGCATGTCCTAGGCTAGCGTGAACGAGTGTGTGAATGTACAGAATGATATAAGCAACACGTATGAGACAATGCAAAACAATGATCCGACATCTACAATGTGACACCACAAGCCAACATACAAGAGGGAGAACTAACCAATGATACTAGAATCAAGTATCCACATAAGTACACATCTATCATACTCATTTCTCATTCCAATGTTCCATTCACAACTTCACATTTATTTCAATATTCTCAAGTGTCATGAACGAGGGGATTCCATTACAAGTATATCCCATAAGCACTTTATTATCATTTCATAAATCGCGGGATCCTTAAAAGTCAAATACATCTCGTATATAATCATAGTTCACAAGATGGCATGAATCCCAGAGTCCCTAAAGATCAAGTACACTCCGTATTCATCCATACTTGCCAATGTGACATGAATCCCGGAATCCCTAAAGATCAAGTACATTCCGTATTCATTCACATATCATTTGTAATGTAGATAGGGTAAGGATGAGATAGTGGTTCGTCAACACACCAAACCAACCTAAACCGTCTTCCCCAAAGGCCGTTGGGAGGGCTCACGTAGCCCCCTTTGTGCACAAAGTCGTGGGTGGAGCGACCACCCAGGGAATCCCTAAGACTTAAGTACATTCCCCCGTAAGAACATATTATTCCAATATCATTGTTACAAGTTATCGGAACGCAGGACCTAAAGATCAAGTACATTCCCGTTGATAATTTCACCAAGATCATTTGTTATATTCAAGGATCCACTTAATTATGATTATTTCGATTTCAATCTCAATTTACGCAACATGATGCAATGTGTGACAAATTTCCATAAAATATGACCCATAGAAAAAAACCATCCATTAAGCCTTATTTAGGATCAATTTCATATATCCAATGTCAATTTGACCAAGGTACCTATAATTGACCAAAAGCCCCAATTTTGTGAATTATGGTTCATGCAAGATTTAGGGGGTTTTACACAATTGATTCTAACATGAAATTGACTCACGTACAATGCATATAGAACCATAGGAACTCCATTAGAACCGTCAATTTCATAATTGAACCTTAAACCCTAGGTCAATTTCATACAACTATGCATATATGAAAATTTCACCACAATGACAAGATTTCAAGGGAAGGGGAAGAGAGAGCATAACATAGAACCTTACTAGAGATGGATATCACCCTATCTCAAGAAGCTTTCCAAAAATTTCGAAAATTTGGATCTTGATGAATGGATGAAATATGGTGCTCACCGGATAGCTTGAGATGCGTAGAACGACGTTTGTTCTTGGGATTTCTTTAAAATCCCCTTGGAAGGTCCTTAATCTTTAGAGAGAAGTGGGAGGAGATGTAATGGAGGTAGAGAGAGATAGAGATAGAATTAGGGTTCCCAAAATGAAGGAGATGGAGCAAAAATCGTGCTCCATTTGATATATATACCCCACACACTTGAATTTCCAAAAAAACCCTTAATGAAGCAATTCTGCGTGATTTTTACCCTTCACGACCGGTCGACCACATTGCGTGTACCGGTCGCGGCTACTTTGGACAACTCTCTGAAATTCGGCGACCGGTCGACCGAATCACGTGTACCGGTCGTGGCCCTTTGAAGTACCCACTGAACCTACACGACCGGTCGACCACATTGCGTGTACCGGTCGACGCCTATATAAACGTCAACTGCATTATCCCGACCGGTCGACCACATCTCGTGTACCGGTCGACCTTAAGAAAATTTCTAAGAAAACTTTAAACGTTGATAACTTTCCCGTCCGACCTCCGATTGAGGCGATTCAAGTCTCGTTGGATTCGTAATCGAATTCTTTATCGCAATCTAGGGTCAACCACTTTAAAATCACACTAAGATTTTAAGATCAAATAATTCAAGATTTTAAATATAATTTACGAGACGAATTAAATTCCGAAAATACTTTATAAAATACGGGTCGTTACATCTCAACCACCTTAAAACAATTTCGTCCTCGAAATTTCCTAAGGTAAGAGTTAAAAGGTAACACAAGCTCGACCCGAACAAACATAAATCAAAACAACTCCGGGTACTTGCCACGAATCTTGTCTTCTCTCTCCCACGTTGCCTCTTCCGAACCATGATTGCTCCACAAAACTTTCGACAAGGGAATGGTCTTCCCACGTAGCACTTGTTCTCTCGAGTCAAGAATGCGTATCGGCTTTTCTTCATAGGACACGTCGGCCTCTAACTCCACATTTTACCAATCTATAATGTGCGACGGATCGGGCTCGTACTTATGCAACATAGAAATGCGAAAGACATCGTGAACATTAGAAATATTTGATGGCAAGGCAAGACGGTATGCGACTTTTCCAATCTTTTCGATGATGTCAAATGGCCCGGTGAAACGCGGCGTCAACTTTCCCTTCTTCCCAAAACGCGAAATACCACGACGAGGCGAAACTTTAAGAAACACGTGGTCACCAACGTCGAATGACAAAGGAGTACGACGTCTATCCGCATAACTTTTGTAGCGACTCTGAGCTGTAAGCAATCTCTGGTGTATCGTCTTGATCTGATCGGTAATCTGTTGCGTCATCTCTGGCCCAACAATAGTGGACTCACCAACATCTAACCAATAAACGGGTGAACGACAAGGTCTACCGTACAAAGCCTCGAAAGGTGCCATACCAATACTCGAATGATAACTATTGTTGTAAGCGAACTCGATCAACGGAAAATGATCTACCCAACTCCCTTGAAAATCTAACACGCAAAAATCTGTATCGTACGCTCTGACTGGCCGTCGGTCTGAGGGTGAAAGGCGGTACTGAACATCAGCTTCGACCCAAGAGAAGCCTGCAAACTGCGCCAAAAGCGTGAAGTGAATCGAGGATCTCTGTCTGAAACGATAGAAGACGGAACTCCGTGAAGTCGAATAATTTCCCGAATGTACAAACGGCTCAATGAATCGACAGACTGAGCAACCCGAATCGGTAAGAAATGAGCGGTCTTCGTCAAACGGTCAACGATAATCCAAATAGCATCTTGACCACCCGGTGATCTAGGAAAACCCAAAGCAAAATCCATCATCACGTGCTCCCATTTCCACTCGGCAATAGGTAACGGATGAAGCAAACCTGAAGAGCGCTGATGCTCGGCCTTCACTTGCTGGCAAGTAAGGCATTTGGACACGAACACGACTACGTCTCTCTTCATTCCCGGTCAGCAAAACTAACGTCGAAGATCGTGATACATTTTTGTGCCTCCAGGGTGAACAACTAAAGGTGAATGATGAAACTCGTATAGAATATCCCCACGGCAAGACGAAGGAACAAACAATCGGCCATAGAAATGAAAACTAGTATCGGCATGGATCATCCATCCCTGACGCGCATCCCCGCTAAGACACTTTGCTCGAAATTCCGAAGCCTCTGAATCATCGGCTTGGGCCTCGATAACCTGACGTGATAGTTCCTAATGAATAGATAAATTGCACAACGTGGCTAGCTCTCCAACCTCTTCGGCATGCAGTAAGAACGGACCTAAGTCCTCCATGGACTTCCAACTATGCACGGTTCAACTCCTTCTATGTGAATAGATACTTCAAGCTCTTGTGATCCGAGAATACTTCAAATTGTTCGCCGTACAAGTAGTTCCTCCACATCTTTAATGCAAAAACGATGGCGGCAAGCTCTAAATCATGCGTCGGATAATTCCTCTCATGTGTCTTCAACTGTCTCGAACCATACGCAACGACTTTCCCCTCTTGCATCAAGACGCATCCCAAACCATCATGAGAAGCATCACAATAGACGGAGTAACTAACTCCTATCTCAGGTACGATAAGAATCGGTGCCGAAGTCAAACGCCTCTTCAGCTCCTCGAAAGCTACCTCACACGAATCGCCCCAAGCAAACGGAACACCCTTACAGGTCAAACGAGTCATAGGAGCGGCTAAACGTGAGAAGTCCAAAACAAAACGTCGGTAGTAACCAGCTAGTCCAAGGAAACTGCGAATATCAAACACACTTTGTGGACGCGGCCACAAGGAAACGGCATCAACCTTGCTAGGATCGACTGAGACACTTCCCCGCAATACGACATGACCAAGAAACTTCTCTTTTGGGAGCCAAAACTCACACTTGCTAAACTAGGCGTACAAACGGTGCTCTCACAGCAACTCTAATACGACCTGCAGATGAATATGATGCTCTTCCTCTGACACAGAATAGATAAGAAGATCGTCGACAAACACTACTACGAAACGGTCAAGGTAGATACGGAAGATACAGTTCATGAGATCCATGAATCTCGCTGGAGCATTGGTCAAGCCGAATGGCATGATAACAAACTCGTAGTGGCCATAACGAGTACGGAACGCTGTCTTCGGAATATCTTCCTCCCGCACCAATAACTGATGATAACCGGAACGCAAATCAATCTTGGAGAAGCAAGTAGAACCACGTAACTGATCAAACAAATCATCTATCCTAGGCATAGGATACTTATTCTTCACAGTAACTCGATTTAATTTCCGATAGTCGATGCATAATCGTAATGAATCGTCTTTCTTCTTTGCAAATAACGTCGATGCACCCTAAGGTGAAGAACTGGGCCGTATGAAGCCTAACTCATATAACTCCTGCAACTGGGGCTTCAACTCCCGCAACTCTGCTGGCGCAAATCGATAAGGTGGTATAGAAATCGGAGATGTACCAGGTAGCAAATCGATAGAGAACTCCACCTCTCGCCTAGGTGGAAAACCGAGCAACTCGGCTGGGAAAACATCGGGGAACTCGCAAACAACTAGGGGTAACTCCCCACGTAGAGAAGAATCGTCGTCAAGACTGAGACTGGCCAACATGCAACTAACTGAATTGAGCTCCCTCGGATCATAAAAGGAAGAATCAACGGACTCCTTCCGGTCACCATACACATAGAAATAAAGTCCTCCTGGAGAGAACAATCGCACCCTGCGCCGATGACAATCAATGTGGGCATGGAAGGTAGACAACCAATCCATCCCCAGAATCAGATCGAATCCTGACATTTCCAGGACAATGAAATCAAAGGTAAACATGTGGTCCTCGAGAGTCAACTCACAGTCTCTGCACATGCGATCTAAGCGAACACGACCTCCAACCGGAGTGTCAACGAACATAGGCGGGTCTAGAACGTCCAAGTCTAACTCTAATGCACGGACAAAGGATGCTGCTAGGAATGAATGCGATGCACCCGAATCGAACAATACACTGGCCCTAGAATTATAAACAAGAAACATACCCCGGACGACAGAGGATTCTGACTGCTGGTGGGACACAGATGACGTAGGAGCGGCTGGTATGGCAAAGACTCTGCCCTAGGTCGTCGGACCCTGGTGGTACCCTCCTCTAGGCTGATACTGCTGTGTAGGTCTGGTAGGGATCTGAACCCCTCTAGTGCGACAAGCTTGGACCGAGCCAGAAGGTCCTGACTGGTATGGACGCTGCTGTCCACTCCTCTGCTGCTGCTGCTGCACTGCTCTGGCATCGCCTCGACCGCTGTCCTTCCCTGGGCAATCTCTAACCACATGGCCTGCCTGGCCACAGTCATAGCAAACTGGTGCTCTATAGTCCACCCTCACGTGCCCTGGATGATGACATCGATGGCATACCCTTGGACCCTGCACCGAGTCTGAACTGGCTTGGGATCTCTGACCTTCAGAAAAGCGAGACTACTCCCGCAACCGCTTCCTCCTGAAGCTGCCTGAAGAAGAAGAACTGGAATTAGAACCCTGTCGGCGCGGTTCCCACACATTTGCCCTCGAAGCAAAGTCCCTTTGCTGATAGTCCTTCTTCGGCTCAACCGCCCTGGCACAATCCACAAGATCGGCGAAGACTCGAATCCGGTGACCCATAACCATCTGCTGAATAGAAGGACGAAGACCTTTCTCAAATCTCTTACACTTTCGCTCTTCCGAACTGACTAAATCCGCCGCGAATCGAGACAAGGCTCAGGTGGATAATTCGATCAACTATGTAAAGTCTCAATCAAGGGAAGTAAACTCAATTGTATCAAGAAAAGAATTCTCATACTCAATGGAATCGACAAACAGGGTTACAACCCAAGAATGGAACAATGCACGTAAATTTCTCCCTTGACTGACATCAACCTATGGATCATTGCCAATGCATGCTCAAATGTTTACACACACATGCTAGATGATTCGAATTTAAACTCAATGCAACCCATAGAGACTAAGAGTCTCCCCAAAGGCCTAAGTTTTTGAAACCGAAAGCTCTGATACCAAGTTGTCACGTCCCGGATTTCAAACCTTTTTTTAAAATTACTTTTATAAATGGGGAAACAAGCATGGCTAACCATGATTTAAAACAAGTCTAAATACCAAACACATCCCATTCCAAATTTACATAAAATCCTAGTGTGAAATCAAAAATAAACATAAAGAAATAAAAACCAAGAAGTCCAACCGTACAACCAAAAGAGAGACATCTATTTAAGTTATTACATGCCATAAATTTGAACAACCCACAACTCGGGTATTTCAAACTAAATGATGCATGACCTCCAATTTGATGCCAAATCATCTATATTCTCAAGGAGCTTCAAGAACCTCCAAAAGTGGTTTCTTACCTGCAGAACCTTTAAAAAAGAGCGTGTCACGCAAAAGTAGGGAAACATCTATCAACTAGCATGTCCTAGGCTAGCGTGAACGAGTGTGTGAATGTACAGAATGATATAAGCAACATGTATGAGACAATGCAAAACAATGATCCGACATCTACAATGTGACTCCATTAGCCAACATACAAGAGGGAGAACTAACCAAGGATACTAGAATCAAGTATCCACATAAGTACACATCTATCATACTCATTTCTCATTCCAATGTTCCATTCACAACTTCACATTTATTTCAATATTCGCAAGTGTCATGAACGAGGGGATTCCATTACAAGTATATCCCATAAGCACTTTATTATCATTTCATAAATCGCGGGACCCCTAAAAGTCAAGTACATCCCGTATATAATCATAGTTCACAAGATGGCATGAATCCCGGAGTCCCTAAAGATTAAGTACACTCCGTATTCATCCATACTTGCCAATGTGACATGAATCCCGGAATCCCTAAAGATCAAGTACATTCTGTATTCATTCACATATCATTTGTAACGTAGATAGGGTAAGGATGAGATAGTGGTTCGTCAACACACCAAACCAACCTAAACCGTCTTCCCCAAAGGCCGTTGGGAGGGCTCACATAGCTCCCTTTGTGCACAAAGTCGTGGGTGGAGCGACCACCCCGGGAATCCATAAAACTCAAGTACATTCCCGCATAAGAACATATTAATCCCATATCATTGTTACAAGTTATCGGAACCCGGGAATCCCTAAAGATCAAGTACATTCCCATTGATAATTTCACAAAGGTCATTCGTTATATTCAAGGATCCACTTAATTATGATTATTTTGATTTCAATCTCAATTTACGCAACATGATGCAATGTCCGACAAATTTCCATAAAACATGACCCATAGTAAAACCCATCCGTTAAGCCTTATTTAGGCTCAATTTTATATATCCAATGTAAATTTGATGAAGGTACCTCTAATTGACCAAAAGCCCCAATTTTGTGAATTAGGGTTCATGCAAGATTTGGGGGGTTTTACACAATTGATTCTAACATGAAATTGACTCACGTACAATGCATATAGGACCATAGGAACTCCATTAGAACCGTCAATTTCATAATTGAACCTTAAACCCTAGGTCAATTTCATACAACTATGCATATATGAAAATTTTACCACAATGACAAGATTTCAAGGGAAGGGGAAGAGAGAGCATAACATAGAACCTTACTAGAGATGGATATCACCCTACCTCAAGAAGATTTCCAAAAATTTTGAAAATTTGGATCTTGACGAATGGATGAATTATGGTGCTCACCGAATAGCTTGAGATGCGTAGAACGACGTTTGTTCTTGGGATTTCTTCAAAATCCCCTTGGAAGGTCCTTAATCTTTAGAGAAAAGTGGGAGGAGATGTAATAAAGGTAGAGAGAGATAGAGATAGAATTAGGGTTCCCAAAATGAAGGAGATGGAGAAAAAATCGTGCTCCATTTGATATATATACCCCACACACTTGAATTTCCAAAAATACCCTTAATGAAGCAATTCTGCGTGATTTTTTCCCTTCGCGACCGGTCGACCACATTGCGTGTACCGGTCGCGGCTACTTTGGACAACTCTCTAAAATTCGTCGACCGATCGACCGAATCACGTGTACCGGTCGCGGCCCTTTGAAGTACCCACTGAACCTACACGACCGGTCGACCACATTGCGTGTACTGGTCGATGCCTATATAAACGTCCACTGCATTATCCCGACCGGTCGACCACATCTCGTGTACCGGTCGGCCTTAAGAAAATTTCTAAGAAAACTTTAAACATTGATAACTTTCCCGTCCGACCTCCGATTGAGGCGATTCAAGTCTCGTTGGATTCGTAATCGAATTCTTTATCGCAATCTAGGGTCAACCACCTTAAAATCACACTAAGATTTTAAGATCAAATAATTCAAGATTTTAAATATAATTTACGAGACGAATTAAATTCCGAAAATACTTTATAAAATACGGGTCGTTACATACATGAAGGAACTTGTGGTCCCCACATGAGCGGCCATACGCTATCCCTAAAAATCTTGCGTACTGGATACTATTGGATGACAATGGAAGCTGATTGTATTAAGTACGTCAAGAAGTGCCATAAATGTCAAATTCATGGGGACGTCTTGCGCGCATCGCCCAAAGAACTACAAGTCATGGTCTCTCCTTGGCCGTTCTCAGCCTGGGGCATTGACGTCATTGGATCCATACATCCCAAAGCCTCGAATGGTCATCAATTCATTTTAGTCGCCATTGACTATTTCACCAAGTGGGTCGAAGTAGCCATATTTGTTCACGTAAACGAGAGAGTCATAACACGCTTCATCAGAAATAATCTCATATGCCGTTATGGACTACCTGATACATTGGTATCTGACAATGCAAAGAACCTAAACAGTTCACTCATGAAAAACCTTTGCGACCAATTCAAAGTCAACTATCAGAATTCGACCGTCTATCGTCCACAAATGAATGGGGCAGTAGAAGCGGCGAACAAAAACATCAAGAGGATCATCCGGAAAATGACTAACACACATCGTGACTGGCATGAAAAGCTACCCTATGCACTTATGGTTTATCGAACTACAGTTCGAACCTCTGTAGGGGTGAGCCCATTCTCCCTGGTATATGGCTATGAAGCCGTTCTTTCTTCCGAGGTGCAAATCCCATCACTCAGGATAATGATGGAAACAGCCACAGGCGATGCGGAATGGATTAAAGCTCGACATGATTAATTGGCACTCATGGACGAAAAAAGACTTGCAGCAATTTATCATTCTCAGTGCTACCAAAGGCGAATATCCAAAAGCTTTAACAAGCATGTGCGGCCAAGGATCTTTCAACAGGGAGACTTGGTTCTAAAACGAATCCTGCCAGTACAAGAAGAGGCCAAAGGAAAATTCGCCCCCAACTATCAAGGGCCGTTCATTGTTGCAAAAGTATTGTCTGGTGGAGTAATCATCCTGTCAGAAATGGATGGACAGGAATTTCCACAACCTCTTAACGCAGATGTACTTAAGCTCTACTATGTCTAACTAGTAGTAACTCCCATGTATCTTCTAATGATTCATTTTTAATTTCAGTAAAGGTATTATTTTCTTATCAGTATCACTGTATAATTTTGAGCAAAGACAAAAGAGCACTTTCCTCTTTTCTCCCACAAAAGATATCTCTCTTCTCCTCTGAAAAAGCAGTCCAAAAAAGAAAGAAATTATCATCAAAGTGTGATGATCCCGAATAACCGCTTCCCTCTTTACGCAAAATAAAAAGGAAAAAATTCTAAGAAATCTATCTTTCTCTTCCATCTTCAAAAAATTCTCAGCTTCTCCAGATACGAAAGTGCCCTCAGAAAATTTTGCTCAAAAAAAGATATTCGGATATTGTTTAAGAAGAATATGTTTTGCTAAAATTGAATCTTTTATCATTTCAAAAAAAAACAAAAATACAATTCCGGTGTAGTCAAAACCTGAAAAGGGGCTACAGCAAAAATAGAACAATCCGATATGGTCAAAACCCGAAAGGGGCCATAGCAAAAATGGAAACACCCAGTATGGTCAAAACCCGAAAGGAGGCCATAGCAAAAAAAATGGGAATCAAAATCCGGTGTAATCAAAACCTGAAAAGGGACTACAGCAAAAATGGAAAAATCTAGCATGGTCAAAACCCGAGAGGGGCCATGGCAAAAAGGAAAAAATAAAAAAAGAGCATCCAGC
>NMUG010006477.1:0-12569 GCA_002855965.1 Monotropa hypopitys | reverse complement strand
CGTGCATGCAGCTCCTCGGTGGCATTGTCGGGGAAGCTTACAGCTTTTTGCCACAGTACAGTACCAAAGTAGCCTACAAACAGCCATGCAATCAAAGTTCAGCATCAAGCCGAGGGCAAAAGCGTTGGTTGACCAAAACCTTTTCCTCGGCTGGGGGAAGAAGGGCGCACCATGTGAAAAATCAAGCAGACAAAACAGTTGAGAGCAAAAGTTCAAAATTCATTAAACGACGAAAAGGACCGACCACAGATTGGCTCGGCCCATGCAAAAAACAGAATTACAAGAAAAAGAGATCAAGCAGTAGGATCCGAGGGGCCAGCAGTTCCAGTACCGGCACCAGCCTCGGTCTCAGGAGCACGGGGAGCCGACCTAGCGGACCGAAGCCAAGCCCCGGCCTTCGAATCCTTCATGAGGGGGATGTCACCCACACAGAATGCATCATCATCGGCCCAAGAGAGACTTTGGCACACACCCAACCCTTTTGAAAGAGCTTCTCCTTAAGCGGGCCCAGCTGGTCTCGGCACTGATTCGCATCATCATCAAAGCCACGGTTGTATTCCGCGCAGGCCACCGCAGCCGCCCTCTCCTTCTCGGCCTCCTGCTCGGCCTTTAGGCGAAGGTTCTCAGCTTCAAGACCAACAATCCTATTAGCTCTGGCCGTCAGTTCGTCCACGTTGATGTCAACACCGACCTCCAGAGCCGTGGCCTTGTTCTTCAGCTCAACCACTAGCTTACGTCCTGCCTCGGCCTCATACTTTGCCTCCATGCAGGCACCCTGCACTTCAAGAATGCGCTGGTCCAAGCCAGCGCCGGCAGCCATCATCTGCAAAGAAGAACACGTGATCAGAAATACACCGAGGCAAGAAAACAACTGAAAAAGCAGTCTAGATATTTACCTTGGCTCCATGGTACAGCATGTTCCGGAGGCAGGACCGGGGGTCTTTTGGAAGACCCTCCATCTCTTTCGGCAGGATGAAGGCTTGGAGTAGCGCCATTGTCACACCGGGACGATCTTCAAGACTGTCCCCAGCCTCAGCAGAAACACCCTCAAAGGAGAGCTTCGGCTCCCACAACACCGCCTCCTTCTGGGAAGGTCCCGCCGTCTCAGCGGTCGCAGGATCAGGAACGGCAGCTTCCTCTGGCTCGGCCGACTGATGTTTAGAGGCCGGCACGTCCTCAGAAATGCGGGCCCTATTTCGCTGAGCCCGAGCTTTGCCTAGCCCAGCCATGATATCATCAGCCCGGCAACCAGATGGCCGTCCAGTCAGCACTGCCACTAAGGGCTCAACATCCATACCCTCGGCCTCGGCACCCATAAACTCATCCTCCAAATCGATCACCTTTTTCGGTCCCATCTCCCCCTCTCCGGCAGACTGTGCAATAGATGGTTCGGCCGAACGCATAACAGAAATCTGAAAAGAACAAGAGGGCACTGATTAGTCGGTCCGGCATCAATCTGCTCGGTAAAACACAGGGGAACCGTTGGCTCGGTCTTCAGCCAACGGGCAGGGCCAGCTCAGCACGGCCAACCATGGGTGACTGTTCGTCCTCAACCTACGCAACGAAAGCATAGATAGGCGGTTCAGCTCGGCCAAGATCGGTCTGGATGTCCATCTCCTTCACCACAAGGCCCAGAAACTTACAGGAAGCTTCCAGACCACACAAATGGCAGAAGAGGTGCACCCCAACCTGGAAGAAACGTCGCAAAAGTGACGAACAGGCAACGTGGGCACAACCAAATAGAATCATAGAGCGGGGCTGACGCCCATCCCCAACCCAGAAGCCTGCAAAAGCTTCGAGGTTGCAACAATGGCGGGGAGGAAATGAGCAGTCCCCCAGAAGTCGCAAGAACGACCAGGAAAGCAAGTGGAAAGTCGCGGAAATGGAAGAGATGAGGTTCAACAGTTACCTGGGATGAAGAAGAAAGCAGGAAGCCTGGAGGGCAAGTGCTGGGAGCGAGAAGGGCGGTGGCCGTAAAAGCTGCAGAAGGTCGCCGGGAATCGCCACGAGAGAGCAGCAGGAGCAGGAAGGGTTTGAAAAAACCCTAAGTGCCCTATTTATAGGAGGACGCCTGGAGCCCAAACCCGATTTACCGGCCGACCCAGTCCAAACGGTTGCCCAGCGCCCGCAATGATTGCGCCGCCTGGGAAATTGTGCCGGCGCCGCATGCCTGACAACGCATCAGCGCGCTGTCCCACCAGCCGCAGCTCCAGCCACCCACCGCACGACACATAGTGCTGTCCAACCGCCAGATCAAATGCGCGGAGACCGATGACGCGACACCTGTTCGCGTGACGTCACTTCAGACGCACCACCTCTCCAGAGCGCGACACGTCAGCGATTTTAAAATGACGGTTCATTAAATGCTGTCAGGACAAATCTCAAGTCAAATCAGTGGTCCGACGCTCCTCTCTTCAGCACCTATACAACCTATCGGTACCAAGTCAACCCCGCTTCGGCCAAAATGCCTGGCCAAAGGGGTTGAGGGGCTATTGTTGGGGGCCGAACTACCAGGAGGCCGTAGCCACGACCTCCTCCAGGAGGACCACAACTCAGATCAGCCAGCATGCGACCAAACAGTTCTTAGCCGGCAATAGGGCCTCTCTGGGGCTCTCTCCGGCCCAGAGGCTCATATCCCAGAGGAGGAGCCTAGCCGAAGAGCCCAGCAGTCAAGGTCATGCGACCGAGAAGAGCGGGGCTGACGAGAAGGCTCTCCTCGGATCACCTCTGTGCAGAGGTCTCTCAGCCTAGGATGGCCCGGCCAGCAACAAGCAGCACCGAAGCGTGCCACTTCGGCCAGACAGGACAAAATGCCTCGTTTACGGTGGATATTCCCTCGTGGACAGCATCCCAGATTTTCCGCACATGGCAGACGCACGCCTGACACAGAATCAGCTTTTCTGTGATTCCCGCAGAATGTCAGGCACGCTCAGTCAGCTTTTCTGCCGCCCGATGTTGTCAGGCGGCGCCGCCTGACACTGTCGGGGCTGATCGGTCAGCAACACATTCAGACACTCAGAGGGGACAATTGCACTGCCCCATGCCGTAAGTGGGCGGCTCCGATGTTCTATATAAGGAGCTTGGCATTCAATGCATGGTACACACTCTCTCTCTAGCCCAAGCTCTGCAAGTTTACTTTCTCTCTCTACAAATCCCTTTGCTGACTTTGCCATCGTAGGGTCCATCGGCGACGCCGCCGGTAGCCTAACGTTTGTTTCCCTGTGCAGCTAGGTCCAGCCCCTCAGTGCCACCGCTCACCGCCGGAATCCGCCACCAGAAAAGGCTTACCCCCCAACAGATTTCTATGGTCACTAATGTTATAAACATCCTAGAATCTACCTATAAAGCATATAAATGAATCAAAACACGTTTATTTCGATCGATTCAGAATTTTCCTTAGAATTTTCTAAACTTGGATTTTAACTCGTTTTTTAGGTTTCGATACGATTTCTATATGTCAACAAGATCGGTGTGAAGTACTTACCTCAGTATCGCCGTTGGGTGAATCGCCAGACCATCCGAATCTCAGCTCTGAGATTCCGCTCTCCCTCTCTCCCTCTTGTCTCTCTCCCATTCTCCTCTTCCTTTTTAGTGTTTGATTTAATTTAAAATTTTCTCTTTTATTTTTTAGTTATTATAGGATAAGTTTTAAGAGAATATAATATAAATTAAATTTGGTTTTGGGCCATGCTATGGTGCAGAGAGGTGCACCATAGTTATGATGGTCTTAAAACTAATTTTCATATTTTAATACTATTAGATAATTCTTTTTATTCTTTTTTTATTATAAAATTCATTTCTTACTTCCAAAATTTCTCAAACTTT
This sequence comes from Monotropa hypopitys, assembly GCA_002855965.1. Classification (NCBI taxonomy): domain Eukaryota; kingdom Viridiplantae; phylum Streptophyta; class Magnoliopsida; order Ericales; family Ericaceae; genus Monotropa; species Monotropa hypopitys. Next base: position 8,744 of record NMUG010006477.1, on the reverse strand, counting down.
ATTGAAAATACAATTCATTTTTTCCAAACTCCGTATAAACTTTTAAGACGAAATTTCATTCTTTAAGCTATTAATTTATTAATTTCTTCTTCTTAATCTCTAAATTAAATGCCTTTAGGTTTAATTACCTTATTGGTAATTTTCGGGTTTTACCATCTCCTCAACTTTCAAAAAATTTGTCCTCAAACTTTGAAAATACTTAACAAGAAGAAAATTTTAGAATATGAGACTCGAACCTGGAATCCTATCATTTCCTCACCAATTAATACCTAAAGATTTACTTCATTTCAATATGAGTTTGTATTTCTTTTTATTTTTTTCTGATAGGAGGTCATATTCTTTACATAACCTCATATTTCAATATATATATATATATGTATCTTGTAGATTTCCATGGTTACTAGATAACTGACATATCGATATACACATATTTTTAGCCCATCACATATCGGTATATATCCTAATTAAATTCAGGCACAATGAACTAGTAGGTTCACATTTCAATATAGGGACACTCTCCTAACCTCCTTTAACCAATTCTTTCATATTAGCACAGACTTTGATAATATACCAAATTAATTTCTTTCTTAGGTCAAATCAATGGATCTAAATAGGGATGGTGGCATAACAGTATCATAACAATATGTGATGATCATTTCTAGCATATTGAAATTACAAAATTCTATGGTTTACCGAATCATACCTGTTTCATTCTTATTGCCATTGAAATGATTCTTCGAGTACTTATTCTTATTTCCATCCCGACTTCCATGCCTTGGTATCTACTGCTTTTGATGATATCTGGGATTTTTTTGGCAACATCGGACAGTTTTTAATTGAATGACCCCATTTCCATATTGGAAACACTCTCCAGTAGCTTTCAAACATACCCCCAAATGCTTACGTCGACAATAAGTGCAAACTGGTATTGGTTTATACGAACCACTAAAATTTATTTGCTGACTTGAGCTTCCTCCAATATATTCTATATTAACCTTACTCATCGACTCATCCTTGTGCTTGCTTAATAAGGATTCCTCAGCTTTCCGCTTTGCTCTTCCATCCTCTTATTTTCTTTTCCAAATCGAACTCTACCATCAATGTTACATCTAGAACCTCCGAATAAGTGGGTAACTTCAAAAGTCTTACAACATAGTTGATTTCGAGTTTTAATCCTGATTCAAAATTTCTAGCCTTCAAATCTTCCGTTGCTATCATATGCTGGGCAATACGACTTAGCATGGTAAATTTCCGATCATAATTTGCTATAGTTTCTGAACCTTGTTCCAATTCTATAAATTCTAAACACTTATTATTTGGTATATCTCCAAAAAAATTTGCCACCCCATTCATGGCTCCATTTCCCTCTTAGTGAGCCACCAACGATGTGCATCTACCTCAAATGTGTAAGTGGATAAGGTAACCTTATAGACTTATGAGCAAGGTAATACTGAGAAAATCCTTTTCTATATTAATAACCCATGCTTCTGCCTGGTTTGGATCTACACCTCCCAAGAATAACATAGGCCTCATTATTTGAAAATATCGAACACTTACCTGGCCCTCGCTTGAGTAATTATTCCTTCCAATTACATCCACTACTCCCGCTAATATCTATTCCATTCTTCCCACTCGATCGATTGGTGGTTGAGGATCCTGAACTTGAGGGTTCATCATTTCCTTCCATATCATCTTTCATTTCCTAAATTCAAAAGAAAAGAATTTCCATTATCTATCCTATACTTTCCAATTGCTTATTACTACATATTCATAAACTTATATATTAACTAATACATATATTCTATTTCTAACGTCTTATCTTATCTTAAGACTCCCTATTGCTATAAGACATTTCATTTTAAAAAATACTTTATAATCCATTTCATTCTTCTTTTATGAAAATATCATTTCACGTTTTATCTTATCCAAGAGTATCCACCTCAGATATTCATTGAAGCATCGGTGTCCAGTCGTACTTCCAATGATATCCAAATGCATACCTTAAGGTTTTCAAAAACAGGTTATCACATAGATTGAACACATATACCCTCACTAGGGTGATTCTGGCATATAATATCTCTCATACACATCACAACTTACTCACAGACTTATATAGCCCAAGGTTTATATAAACTGGGCTCTGATACCACTAAATCTATCACGACCCTGACCCATCCTCTGAGGTCATCGTGACAAATGCGAGGTGATTACTAAACCACCTAAGGCATTGCTTACTCTTAATCTGATTTATAACTTGTGTATATATGAGGATAAAGCACGATGGAAGAAAATACAGATACTTGATTCTAAAATTAAAATACTTTTTCCATTATAAATTATAGACTTGTTGTATTACTGGAAATAATTACTTGCTTATACTATTTTACATATCCCGAAAAGTAGACATATTACAACTTTGGAAATTATCTCAGAGCAAACTACATTAATTAGAAACTAAAAACATCTAGTTACTCACTTTACCTTTTATTTCTTCCAATTTTCACAACGATCTACTAGTAACTATAATGTCCTTCTTACCCTGAAAATTATTAATTTTCATAAGCTAACACTCGTATGAGTGACATAGCACAGAAATACAGGTTTTATGTCATAGATATGAAAATGGATTTAAACAGTGCATTAATTCTGAAATAACATAAGTCATAAGCTAGAAGTAAGAAAATCATAGTTGAGTCAAAATAGTTCTTTGCTTCTAAAATACACGATCCATAAAAGAACGTGACTGAAATATGGAAATCATAGTTGAATCAGAACATACACTAAACCGTGAATATCGTATTGAAATATAATATATCATAGCATGACTTGTCCTGACCAGCGCCATAACTGAATCATAAAGTAAACATGTATAGCTGGTAATCATAGCATAATTGTGTCATAAAATCCATAATCGTGACAGTATGAATATACATGTTGGGTTTTCTTTAAACTTGTCATTACATTCTTAAATCTGTCTTCTTAAAACGTTTCTCTTATTTATCGTGATATGTCATATTTTATCTGTCAATATTCCATTTTATACGCCCAGACGTCCATGGGTGGATTAGCTAGACGTCTGATGCATAATCTCGTATAACTTCCCTAGTCGATTTTTACCCCCAAGGGATGGCCATAAACATCCATTGATTATTACCCCTAGTGTAGGGCCATAACATAATCCATGTATTGTTACCCCAGGAAAGGGCCTTAATCATATTCCATGTATTGTTACCCCAGGAAGGGCCTTAAACTGAATCCATGTATTGTTAGCCCAGGAAAGGGCCTTAAATTGAATTTATGTATTGTTACACCAGAAAAGGGCCTTAAACATAAACCAGGTATTGTTACTCCTTATGGCAGGGCCTTATATTCACTCATCGCATATTCAGATGACCAATACTAGATTTGAAATTAATTCATATCCATGGAATATTTAAAATAGGTAAATAATATAAATCCCACGAAAAACAGTGATGTTTGAGAAACATATCAGAAATCTTGACATTGATGTGCAATGTGACCCACCTTAGTCGCAGGGGTGTTGGGTTGACCTGAAAGTCTAATAATAATAATAATTTTTATTAACGGAAACTTATATAGATTTTCCCAACTTATTTATTTATTTATTTCCCCTCTTAGTGACTTCATTTTAACTCTTTTATCTCGGAGTTATGCTTAATTAAGTTTTCCTTACATTTCCCTATACTTTCCCATGTCCGGGGTGGATGTTATTGGCTTAAACTTGGACCGGTAGGGGGACCGGTATCCTGCTGAAATACTGCCCGATATATCGGCCGGTATATCAGGTTGTGTCAATTTTGGGCAGTAGCTTTTGTCCTCAAAATTACGTAGACTGGTATCACAACCAGTATGCCGACTGGCATACCGGCCGATGATCCGGTATTCAAATTGGTCGGACGAACAGTCAGACAGAAGGGTTTTCTGGCTCGGGGATCTTCAATTTGGACCCCGAAACATGTTTTTCAAGGATTTTTATGGTCACTAACATTATAAACATTCTAGAATCTACCTATAAGCGCATATAAATGAATCAGATCGATTCAGAATTTTCTAAACTTGGATTTTAACTCGTTTTCTAGGGTTCGCTATGATTTCTATATGTCAATAAGATCGGTGTGGAGTTGTTCTTACCTTAGTATCGTCGCTGGGTGAATCACCAAACCATCCAAATCTCGGCTCTGAGCTTCCGTTCTTCCTCTCTTCCTTTTTTTTCTCTCTCCCCTTTTTCCTCTTCCTTTTTGGAGTTTGATTTAATTTAAAATTTTCTCTTTTGTTTTCTTTTTAGTTGTAATAGGATAAGTTTTACAAGAATATAAATTAAATTGAATTTGGTTTTGGGTCATTCTATGGTGCATAGAGCTGCACCATAGTTACAATGGTCTTAAAACTAATTTTCGTATTTTCGTATTATTCGATAATTCTTTGTATTCATCTTTTATTTATAAAAATCATTTCTTACTTTTGAAATTTCTCAAACATTACTGAAAATACAATTCATTTTTTCCAAACTCTATATAAACTTTTAAGACCAAATTCCATTCTTTGAGCTATTAATTTATTATTTTGTTTCTCTTAATCTCTAAATTAAAAATGTCTTTAGGTTTAATTACCTTATTTGTAATTTTTGGGTTTTAAAGTTGTTGTTCTTATTGTGTAAAGGAAGGGTTGCCTTCCTGTCATTTATTTCATTGTATACTTGTATTGGAAGTCAAGTTCTAGGCTTAGAACTTGCAAATTTTGATAGAAACCCAGAAGTTCTATCAAAGGTTGGAGGCACCCGGAAGCGCTCAAGGTTCGATAGAGACCCGGAAGGCTATCTAGGTTGGAGAGCACCCGGAAGTATCTCAAAGCAATGGTTCGTGGACACCCACAAGATTCACAAGGTTGGAGCTCACCCAGAAGAAGCTCAAGGCACTTGTAAAGATTGATTACCACCGTTGAAGTAATCTTATTATTAGTGGAACCATTATAGTTTTAAGGGAGTTTACATACGTTAGGCCATAGACAAGCCTAACAGAATCACTATATTTCTTGTGTTCTATCTTACCTTACTTTGCCTTGCACTTTACTTTTCTTGTGATTGTTTGTCTTACCTTGTTTTCTTGTGTGCTCGGTCTTGCATTTTTATTGAAATCATAAGTGTTTTAGAATCCACATTATTAAAAAAATCCAAGCCAGAAACTTTAACTGTTGTCGTATTGCAACAATTCAGGTATAACGTAAGACGATTGGAATTAGTTCTTGAATCTCGATTCTACTTATATTGCTTCTTCACTTGTGTCCTAGCATTTTACTTGAAGAAATTTTTATTTGGACACCGTTTTAATCCCCCTCTATTGATTACATTGTTTTCACCTATTTGGGGGTTGTTGTCATATCCCTTTTCGGGACCAACAAATGGTATCAGAGCCTCGTGCTCATATTTTTATCTCTGTCCTTAGTTTGGATTTTTGATCAATCTCTCGTCTTCACCGACTTGAGCCAAAGATCCAACTAGGGCTTTCGGCTTTACAAACCTCTGGACAATTCCATTTGCGCATCCGAAGGGTAGGACCTGTGGTTCATGCTGTCCTTTGGCAATCAGAGTAGAACTTCTGGATATCAAGCCTTCGGTACACACTTTCCGGACGACAAGGAAGCCCAGCATGCCAGCACGCAGTTTGGGAGCACAACTTACCACCGTCGGACGGAATTATGCCAAAGGGTCCACCGTTCAGCAATAACATGAATGGGCCTATTTATGGGATACCCCGGTCCAATAGTTACAATGGGCCAGATTGGCCCATCTTGTGCATCGCTAGGGTTGACGTCATCTGGGTGGGCCAGCAACGCATGCCACACGTGCCCTTTTTGGGCTCCAGGTCAGATCAATACTATAAATACCCACATTGAGGTACTGTTCAAAGGGACTCTTTTTTTTTTCTCAGACTGCTAGACTGTCCTTCCTTTATTCTTTTCGTACGAGTACTAACTTAAGCATCGGAGGCCCCATTCGGTCATTATCGACCGGTGGACACTAACCTTTGTTTTGCAAGAACCAAACAGGTGAACTATTTCTCTTCTGCAGGAAAGCCTCCATCCGACTGAAGAAGCTTTTGGTTGTCGATGCTCAACCTGCTGGACAGCCACTTCTCGGGGAACGGCCACCACAACATTCATTTGTGTGTGTGTGTGTGTGTGTGATCATGGTCACGATGGAACCTGTAGTACTTATTTCTAGACCTCTTGTAGGGGTCCGTCCTCAACATCTTGGCCACTTTAGGTCAGGATAGTTGTGCAGATCTTTTAAAATCTGCTCAACCATGGCAACATGCACTATGAAGTGATGGTACTTCATTGGGGTCTACATAACCTTTTGGAAGAGATCCTGAGGGTCTGCTTTCCTGACCTTTTGACCACGTCAAGAATTACCAGACTGGTCTCTCTTCTTCTTTTCAGCAGGGTGAGAGTTCCCATGTTGAGAAGTTGAAACAACTTCATATCCTCTCCTTGAACGTATAGCATTCAAGGCCTACTTGACGATCATATGTTTTCGAGCCCTTAACATAAGCTCGCCCATAGTTTGGGGTAGTTCATGTGTGAGATTGAACAAGAACTGTCCAGACCATAGTCCACCGATGTAAGCATTTATGGACACCTTGTCATCCATGCTCTCCACCTGCATCACCTCCTTGCAAAACGAGTGGTATAATCTCGTAGTGAGACTCCACAGTTCTGCACGATAGTCAACAGATGAGTAAAAAGGCTTATTGTAGCTTTGCCCCACTATAAAGTAGCTAACGAATCTTTTGTTGAGCTCATTGAAACTGTGGATGGTGCTCGGCTTAAGCTTGTTAAACCACATTCGTGTGTTTCCCTTTAACGTGACAGGAAAAGCACAACACATAATCTCGTATGGGACTGCCTGAAGCATCATCGAGTTTTTATAGGTCTCGAAATGGTCCAGTGGCTCTGTAGTGCCACTGAACATGTCAGATGTGGACATCTTAAACTTCCATGGAAGTGGTACCCACGTCACTTCGTCTGTGAAGGGTGAGTAAGTATTATGAACTAACTCGTCCATAGTTGCAGGAGCCTTACTCTTGATCTGCCTTTTCAGCCCATCAATCTGAGTCTGTATTGCCACTAGAGCATTCCGCTACACCCATACCTGTCAAGATTTTGTCTTGACCCTTCGAGATGACTCCCCTCTTGGCTGCCCTGGGGGTGTTCATCACTCTGTTCCTCTGGTGGGTGTCTGTCGCCTCCACCCTGATGACAGTTATGATCAATCAAGAACCTATCATGCAATTCTTGATTATGATGCCTCTATTCTTCCAAGGCCTTAGTCATGATCTCCATTTGCTGCTGCATTCTATTGAACATGTCCGCAGTAATAACCGATGAATTTTCGGGGATTTTGTCCATTCTTGCCTGGATTCATATTGGCTGTCATCGTACGTGCATTCAATCTAGTTTGGACCATTCATGAAATCGTTCATCGTAAACGGTAGAGTCTTCCCACAGACGGTGTCAACTGATAAAACAGTTTACCACATGCTCAACAAAGTGACCTTCAAAACAACAATTTGGGAGTCATGGAGGGTTATGTCATCCAAAATGCCTCCAACGATCAAATTAGAAATGGAATTGGAAGGTGAACCCAAGCAAAAATAGGATAGCAAGAGTTTGTGCACCCGACTTTCCTCGATTCCAATTGTATTTATATGCAATCAAAATGACACCACAATTTACGTTGGATCGTGGTCCGAAATGGCTCTCTGTAGTTGAAAATATAGGTCTTTATTTAGGCCACACCTAATCAGTCTCATTTTTCTTCAGCTGGTCTAGCAATAGGAGCAGCACTTACATATTTCTAGAGTATAAATATATTGCTGGATATATGCTCCCAGTGTTTCAATCATGGGTTTCATCATCTTAGTTCAACTCTAATCTAATGTTTCCATATGTTTCAACAAGGGCAAATGAACAAAGATGTTGCCCAAAAAAAATGCTATTTCTTCCTCTTAAACCTTTTGACAACATTGAAAATTCTCAACCGAAGTGCTGCAGCTCAAAGGAGTTCAAACCTTCATAATTTTTAACAAACCAATAACCGGTCTCCTTCGTAGTCTCCATGGAAATCAAAAGTTACAAAATAATCAGCCTACTTATATCAAAAATGAGATTGCTAAATTTGAGAGGTTCCGGTTGTTAGCACAATCACTGTTCTCAGCAATTTCCTTCAGATTGGTCCAAGATTTTTTCTTCCGCTTGCTTGATGTGCTGACAGATTTTTCTGCATCTAATGTAGCAGAATTACTTTGAGATTCAGCTATTTTCTTAGACCCTGATCTATTTCTTTTCCTTCTCTTTGTCTCTAACAAAGTTGTATAAGTTCTGACCAATGGCGTTGCGACACGATCCTCTGTGGTCGTTGCAGGAGAAGTGATCTCATCCGTCCTTTTAACCTCAGGATTGCTCATTGAAGCTTCCTCTGAGTTGACACACTTTAGGACGACTGAGGGTGAAGATTCTGATTTCATGGATGGTTTAGCCTTTGGAAGACATCGCTCTTTCGTATGACCTCGACGAGTCCCGTTTTTTATGTTTCGATGCGAGCAGAACTGGCATTTGTAAACAACAGAGTTCTGAATGGAAATATTTGGCCTTTCGCGTCTAAGCCTTGGCTTTGCGGTGTTCTTTTCAATTCGAACGGTACAATTGTATCCAGGCTGAAGAAT
>NMUG010006476.1:0-12568 GCA_002855965.1 Monotropa hypopitys | reverse complement strand
CTGAAATATAATTTATTATTGTTCTATTTTTTGGGTTTTGAATTTTTTGGAATTTTTTTTTGGAAATTATTGAAAATATTTTCTTGTGATTGTATTTATTTTTGCAAACGTTTTGATTTATTATTATTTTTTTGCAAATTAAAAATGTAATTTTTGTTATTGGCAATTTGTTTTGGTATTTATTTTGGGTTTTGTTATATTTTTCTATTGGAATTTTGTTAATTTTGGGGGGAATTTTTGGAATATTTGAGTCTTGAATTTTTATATGCAACATGAGGATTCGATAAAAACATTTTCCCAAAAAGAATCTGTGTCCTAATTTAGAAAAATTCTAGAGCTCTTATATGCATAAGACTGGTAGTCTCGAAGAGAACCACGACCATAGTAACCACGATATATCTAACGAATATAATAGAATCATATATGATAGTGGTCAAGCGGTACTGTGACTCATCATCTCCTCGCGCTTGCTAACCTCCCCAACATAGCCGAAGTTCGGTAACCGTCCAAGATATCAAGTGACATTAGCGATGGCTTTTGAGACATCTATGCATATGAAATGAAAATTCATCTCTTTTAATATGTTACAGATCCAAATGAATCTTATCAAAGTCCAAGTAAAATGGAAAGACACGTGATTTGCTTAAACTTCATTCAACCTTCAATAAGGCAATCAATAAACATTTTGTCAGTTTTTCAGAGAATTCATTTAAGAAATACAACAATGTTAAAGATTTTAATTGTTTTTTATTTGGTATGTAGTGCAACATGTTAAATATTATCCAATTCTATATTATCGGGCCGATGGGCCATGATTCTAAATTTTTGGGCCCCTCGGGCATAAACATGCACGATCCTGCCACATTGGAGCTATACACATTAATAAAGTATAAACGAAGAATAATTTAAAATAGAATGGCCAATTTTTTTAAAAATGGCCCCAATGAAGTCTCAAGCTATCAGACCCATATTTTTCTCGCAAAGAATAAACTCTCAATTTTAGTGCAATGATTTTAAATTTACAAGCACAACTAAGATCGTTTTATAAAATTACAGAGTCGCCACCTATTTTTTATGAGGATGTGTTAGGTTACCCAAAAATTCTCGTTCATATATGAGATCAATTTTTCCATTATGAGGTTAAAATATTTTATTCTAATATGAGGATAAAAATGTGGGATCCAATACGAGGATGATTTTATATAGTGACCTTGTTTTGATTTGCGTACCAAAATACAGGTTCAAGGATTTACCATTGCAAGTGGGGAGGATGTTAGACATCCCATACTACCCTTTCGGTACTACATTTTCCAACAATTGACCGTTTATATTTAAATTATCGTTGGATTATTTATGCAATAATTTTTGAAAATAATTAATAAATAATATTCTTGATGATCCAAAATTTATCAATGCTGTATTTATGATATGATAGATCCGTTATGACGACACTCATAGAGCACACTCTACTTTATGGTATACAATGGATTATTAGACTATGATACACTGAGGTTTAAACCAATATCATTTCTAATGTGAAAGATCCACGAGAGTGGCAATCACATAACATATTTTGCTTTTGTGAATAAATATAGGTCTATTTTATTCAACTACATTGCGGGAATTAAAATGTATAGAATAACAACAATATAATCAAATTACGATCGAATTGAAATGGAAACGGAAATTACAATGACGATTATACATGCTGATTACAAATAGGTCTCTATGTATAGACTAAACCGAACTACAATAAGGATAATATTTTCGGTGTAACAATACTTCTGATACTTATGTCAGGCTATACTAGGGCTTTCACGTATATAGGTTTTGGTTGCCGATTTGAGGCTAGATTACAAGGGCTATAAGCTTTGAAATAATGATTTTGCAGGGGATTGGGAGTGATTTCGAATGCTATTTTGGCTTGGAAGGTTAGGGTGAAGTCTTGATAAATTCTCTCTCCAGAAATAGGGTTCTCTATATAAAAATTGGCGAAAATATCAAAGGATTTGGCCTCTATTTATAGCCAAAAATTACAAAATGTCGTTTTCAGTCGTTGTCAGGCATGTCGGGTTACAGTCGCAAAGTCAACCTTGGAGCTGCATGTTCTAACCCTGCAGCCTCAAACTTGGGTGACTTTTGGACATTGCGGCCACAATGTTGATGGTTTGCACTCGTAAGATGACTTTGTGACTTCAAACTTGGAAGGCCCTTATACTTGCCCAGTCAACATTTCACTACCTTAAAATAATAGAGCACTACTTTTGGCTCTTTCTACTAACTCAGATGGCACCTGAAGTGCTTGCTGATTGTGTATTTTGGATATTTTTGCTCTCGTTTTATCATTTTAATCTTGGAATGCTTGAAATATATTGTTGGTGCCAGAAATGTTCCCAAGTACTGTCATTGTTCGCATTTCGATACGAGGATCTTGTGGTGTACTCGACTTTGGTCAAATATGTTGTAACGGTTGAGAATTTAATAAAGGAATTATTGGAGTTTTAATTCTATTTAATTGGATTTGGTTGATTGGAATCCCCAAATATTTCAATTTGAATTCATTTCGTAAATTCTTGAAAGATAATCCTTCATTGGTGTCCATTAGTTGTGATTGGTTGGGTCCGGGTTGGTTTGGGTGAGTGTTGGGAGGCCCAGAGACCCCACACAAAATTCCACTTTTCTACCATGCATTTCGATATACATCCTTTGTGTATATCGAAATGCCCATTATTTTGATATGCCATTCAGTTGGCATTTCGATATAGCCAACTCACTGTTCCCATTCTATAACCTTGCATTTCGATATATACCCTTTGGTATTTCGATATGCTCTCCCTATGTATTTCGATATAAAATACATTTCGATATACGGGTGTACTGTATTGTATTTCAATATGCATTCCCATGCATATCGATATACTTCTCCTTTGGTTTCCAACAGTGAACTTTGCATTTCGATATGCATCCCATGCATATCGAAATGTTCTTTTGTATATTTTGGTCAGAACTTCTTTCATTTCGATATGCCCTTGCAATATATCGATATGATCCCTTGGTATTTTCATTCAGAAGACTTTGTATTTCGATATGCACATAGTGCATATCGATATGTTCCTTCGTTAAGATTGATCCGAGAGCCTTGTATTTCGATATGCCCCTCCATGCATATCGAAATATACCCTTCATTGAGGTTGCCCAGATCAGTCTATATATCGATATGTAGCCCAGCTACATATCGATATACATTGTCAGCATGCAGATTTTGGGAATGATTATTAAGGGTGTTGTGGTCATTTTACTCTCATTTTGACCACACGTATATAAACAGAAACCTTGATTCCACACTCAGAACACTATCTCTATTCTCCCTCCCAGTCGTAACTCTCTCCTCTCTCTTCCTCTCATTTCTCTCACACTTCTCTTTAAATTTGAGGGAGATTGAGCCACCTTTGAAGGTTTTGCTCTTCACAAACATTGAAGAGGAGGTCAAGGACTACACGATGGTGTGCATAGTTTGTGTGCTTGTGAAGAACTCCTCACCTAGGGTTGAGTAAGTTCTTGTGTTTTCTTCATTCCAAGATAGAGTTCTCCTATCTCTCTTGTCTCCTTAGTTGGTTTGCTTTCTTCTCCCTCTAAATGTTAAGATTGGATGAGGAAATTTCGTGTTCAATATTGTGGGTCAAATTACTCCCAAATTGGTTGAGTGTATAAGTTGATATGGGTCTTAATTGACTCCCTATGTCATCAATTTCAAGATCCCCAAATGATTTTAGAAAACCCCCAAATTGTGTAAAACTCTAATTTCGGGTCTTGGTCAAATGTTGAAATTGAATGAGGGTTTAGGATTTTGAGGGTCTCAATGGACTCCCCACCATGTTAATTTCAAGAACCCTTGGTCAAATTGCAAAACCCTTAATTTTTATAAAACCCTTGTTCGGGTCACTTGGGATTCTTGAAATTAGACGATTGGACTTTGAAATGGGTTGATGGAAAATGGTCCTATGACCTTATAAACTTTTAATTGTGGAATTGAATACAAATTTTAAAACTCATGTTTGGCCATTTAGGGTGATTAGGAGGTGTGGATGCCCTAATCCCGGAAATGAAAATGAACGTTTTAAATTGACCATTAACATGAAGATAGATTGAGTTGGATACATTATCATACGGGAATTTCATTCCCTGAGTGGATTACACTCACTACATTGCGCAATGGGGGTCAACTAGAGCCCTTCCTATGATAGGATAATTCTGAGGAACACTCGGTTAGTGGCTGGCAGGCGACTAGCGCAGAAAAAGCCGAAACTCAATAAAATCTTAATAACGTGGTTGTACCTCCCTTAATTTCGTTAGGGTTGAGATGAGATGTTTGAAAGAACTATTTCTTCTTGATTTCGTCAAGTTGAGCCTTTGATAAAAACCAATGGTTTTGGAAAATGAAAAATTGGAAAGAAATTGACAAGTAATTTTGTTGAAACTATGAAATGGTCCTCATCGCATGCATTCATATTTATTTCTCGCACTCGCATCTTTTGTCCCAACTCGGGATATATTTGGGTATAGGCTTTCTCTACTAGGCCGTTGCCTAACCCTCAATTTGTAGGTACCGATCCGGTTGCATGACTTGGAGCTTGGGGCTTGGAGTGCCTTTCTCTTGGGTACCCATATTTGGTTTCCTTTAGGTTTAATTAAATTTCAAACTCATGTTCTCGGGATTGTAATATTGTTTTGGTTGGACTGTAAACTTAAACATTTGTGTGATGAGGTGTGCGTGTGTGGTATTTCCCTTTCTTTGTCTTCCGCATTTTGAAATGGGTAGATGTTTAATATGATTAGTCCATGTTGTCTATTTGTATGATTTAAAATTTTTTTTGTTTTGAAAATCCGGGACGTGACAACGTGGTATCAGAACTTTCATTCGGAAACTTAGGCCTTTGGGGAGACGTTTGGTCTCAATGGGTGCATTGTTTTGAAATTTTGCATTCATGTGATGTTCTTGGAATGTGTTTGCATTGCATGAGCACCATGTGTTTTTATAAGAAACAATTTAAATTGGGATCTTTCCTATAAATCTAGTGGTGTATCCTAGGGTGATGTCGAGCCCCTAGTAAACCTTGTCTTAGTAGTCCAACTCCAATAGATGATGTCTGTCATGTCTTTGCCTCATTCCTGAGAAGTAGACCTTATATTCGCATGGTTTTGGTTGTTCTCCGTCTATTCTACCCTGTTGTAGGGTATGAGTCTCAATTCTGGCTAACCTTTGACATCCTTCCTTTCTGTAGTTACTATGCCTACATGAAGAGTTGTGGGTCGAGGAAGGGGACGTCGAGGACTCCCTATCCCTGATGCTACTAGTCAGAAAGTCACTGGCCAACATGGCGACTTTGCTGATGAAGTCCCTCCAGTTGTGCCTGCTCTTGAGGGGCTAGTTATTCACAATCAATTCATACGAGAATTTGTTGCTGCTATGATTGAGGCGAGCCGTGGAGCAACCCCTCCCAGAGAAGCACATGGTGATCGTGATATCGAATCTCTTCGAGAATTACACCGTATGGATCCTCCCAAGTTCAGTGGGGAAGGGGATCCGTTGGCAGCAAATCATTGGTTGTCTGAAGTCCGTAAGATCCTGGATATGCTGAAGATTCAGGAGAATCATTTGAGGATTTCCTTCGCATCTTATTAGTTCATTGGTGAAGCCAATGAGTAGTGGTCCGCTATCATCGAAGCTCGTCGTGATGCACTGAGGGCTTCTGGGGACTATAACCCTTTGGTTGCCCAGAATCCGATTGGTGCTATGACGTGGCCGGAGTTCGAGACCATCTTTGAGAGTCAGTACTTCCCGGAGTCTTATCGTGATCATCTCCGAGAACAGTTCGAGAGGTTGGAGTAAGGCTCTATGTCTGTTACCCAGTATTCTATCAAATTTCAGGCGTTGTCTAGGTTTGCCCCAGATTTGGTCAGCTCTGAGGAGAGGAAGTGTAAGAGATTTTAGAAGGGTCTGCATTCTTCGGTCCAGCAACTTGTGATGAGTCAAAGGATCATAAATTTTGCGGACATGGTTGAATGTGCCAGAGCAAATGAGCCAAAGAAAGAGGCTCCCAAAAAGGTTCGTGTTTGGGAACCTAGGAGGCAGATGTCTGGATCAAGTTCTTCTTATGGTAGCTTGGGAAGGAAGAGGCAGCGTGAGCATTCCCGTTTCTCTAGGGGACAGGGCTCACAGGGCAGCATTGCAAGTCATGGACTCTCTACCAGGCAGGAAATTGTTTGTCATCGTTGCAATCAACCAGGGCATTACCGCTCTGCATGTCCCTTGCTGGTTTGCTTCGAGTGTGGCCAATCCGGTCATATCTTCACTTTATGTCTTGCGAAGGCTGGTGTTTGCAGTTAGACGGGCTCGGTTCATCCGACTCACCCAGGCCAGCATATACAGATTAGTCCCACATCATCAGGTCAGAGTTCTAGAGCAGATCGTGCCAGCACCTCAGCTCCTGGTCAGTCATTTGGGCACCATGGTGGTCGTGGTCAGTTTGGTCGAGGCAGAGCATACATTATCCCAGTGGTTGCCCATCCTGCAGTTCAGCAGTCGCAACCTGACACTTCTGTGGTGCGGTGTACGTTTCTTGTCTATGGTTCCCTTACTAATGTTTTGATTGATTCTAGAGCATCTCATTTCTTCCTTGCTACATCATTCGTATCTACTTTGGGTTTGCAGTTTGAGGCCTTGATCCCTCCTATGATGGTAGAGAGTCCTGTTGGTGGTCGAGTCCCATTGAATCGCCTTGTTCGTGGTTGCCACCTCACTATCAAGGACCGGTTATTCATATGTAAATTCATAGTGCTGGCTATGTCCGAATTCGATCTTATTCTGGGCATGGATTGGTTGTCCACCTATCATGCCCACATTGATTATCATCGTCGGTGTGTCAGAGTTTTATCTCCTGAAGGTGAATTCTTATATTTCCATAGGGATCGTACTGAACCTCTTGAGAATCCTCGTTATGATCCTAAGAGGCAAGGATCTCTTTAGTGTTTGTTGGCCAGTTTATGTCTGGATGATGTAGGTCCCCATCCTATGGAGTTACCCCCGGTGGTCTCTGAGTTCCCGGATGTCTTCCTGGAAGAGTTGCCAGGATTGCCTCTGATTGGCACTCTATATTGTAGTTTTGAGTGCCAATTACCTTTTTAGCATATTCTTTGTTATTTTTTTTATATTTTAGTGCATATATGTGTAATCTTGTTTTTTTAATGTTTAGTTGATTTCCAAGTTTTTAGGATATATTTTGAAGCATAATGAAGCCCTAGTGAGAATTGGATTGAAGATGAAGTACTAATTCCTTGGCCTTCTTGTTGTACTCTTGATGGAATCACTTTGCTTGGAGAAAAGAGTTGATTTTTGCAAAATGAAGATTTTGGGCAGAACACAAGGTATGGATATCTTGAATAGCAGAGGTACTGGTATCTTGGTCTTGACAGCAAAAGAGTGGATTTGACTAGAGGAAGGAGATTTCGATATCTTGTAATTCTAGAGATATCGATATCCTATGAAACAATTCGAGGATGAAGAAATTGCAAGTCGCGGAAATGGAGATACACAAAGAAGATGAATTTGTGAGTGTGTGTAACATGATTCACTCAGGATACTAGGTCCACTTTGCAATTTTGGGTACTCTAGGTGGTTGCAATGGGGGCTTGCAATATGAAGAAGCTTATACAGATGATTCAATACAGGGATGATTTCGTGCAGAAGCAACCAGTTGCGTACCAAGCCCAACAGGTTGCACATCCTGACCGGTCGCGATCCGAAGCGCGACCGGTTCCCTTTGTCTCCCTCACCATCAGCACAAGGCTATAGTAAAACCATGGTGATTTTGGTCTGCAAAGAGGATCAGTACGCTTTGCACGAAATGAATAAAACGTTGAGCTGTTGTTATGCAATTTCTGGGTTGCTGAGAATGGAGGAGATCGCCAGCCAGGAGTTTTACAGGGACCATGAATTGCATTGTATGCAAGAGGCAATTTTTGTTCGAGGAAGATGATGCACGAAGGATTGCTACATTATACATGGCGACTACTGGGGTTTCGCAGTTTAGGAAGAAATTCTGATTGTGCAAAGATGGTTCGTGAATTGGTGATTGTGCAGATAAAAAATGTAGCAGAGATTACTAGGGTTTTGCACAAGATCGCGATTTGATACAGATGAATTGGGGAGGAATTGTTGCATACTATGAGGAGTTCACTCAGATCGATTAGGGTTTTGCAATTGAGGAAGATGATAGATACACAAGGTTGTAATGTAGTTGATTATTCACGATTGAGCAGAAGGAATCGCAACTGGTAGCCAAACTAAGCCGACCGGTTCTCCTATCATGATGAGCAGACCAATTTCTGGGCAGAGAGTAGCCCGACCAGTCGCAGTCCGAAGACTGACCGGTCGCACAGCGCGACCGGTCGCCCATCACAGCCCAACCGGTTCATCTCCATCCATTAAAGACCAGGTTTTGGACAGAAGGTAGCACGACCGGTCGGAGACCAAAGCACGACCGGTTGCGATCCCGGTACGGGGCGGACACAGCTTGGATAAAATTCGATGTAAAAATGTTTTGAGCGGGATTTTTAGATAGAAACCGGCTTGAAATGGCATTTTGTAATATTTTAAGCCCCTAACTATAAAAGGAAGGCTAGGACTTCATTCTAAACACTTTAGATCATTTGTAAAGCTTGGGAGGGAAGATTGGAGGCTAGAGTGGATCAAAGTAGGGCTGCTCAACATTGTTTCAGGTTTTCATTAATCGTTCTTGCTTTCTTTCTTCGTTTTTGGTAAATCTCTTGCTACTAGTAGATTGTAATCCATTTCTTTCAAGTTCTAATAGATATAATGATATTTTTTCCATGTTTGATTCAGATTTTCTAGTTTGTATGGATAGTTAGATCCCTAGGTTGGATTCAAGGGTGTTAGACCCTATTCCAACTATGGAGATCAATTCCTCCATGTTTTGCATGATTATCCTTCTTGACTCAAGATTAGGGATTTGGAAATCTTCAATATTCAAGAATGGATGAATGAATCATGACTTTGATTGGATGTAGACAAGTGATTCTTGGCACATCTAATGCTTGGAAATGATTGGTTCATTACGGGATTGGAATTACTTGAAGTTTATAAACCCTGATTCTTGAATTCAAGTTTAAGGAACTTAAACGAAAGAGGAATTGGTTTTCATATAAGGAATAGGGTTGAAGGCTAAGAATCCAACCACATTTCACTCATTGTTAATCTCAAACTCTAGTTCTAAACACAAAATTCCAAATCAATCAATTGTTTTCTTTCTTGTTTCTATTTTTCACACAAGAGAACCTATAAAAATTGAACTAACCCAATCTCTGTGGATTCGACTCGGTATTTACTGGTTATTGTGCTACATGCGACACTTGTATTTCCTACGCTTGGGAAAATCATTTGTTACGGACAAGCATTTTTTGCGTCGTTGCCGGGGATTGGCGTTATAGTTGAATTTTTGCGAGTTCTCTTGTTATTATTTTTATAAGCACTGAAAAAATGAGCGGAATGAGTTTTGTTGCACATAGGGGTGTCGATGATCTTTTTGAATATCACCATTACAACTCCTATGAGAGACAAGAAGAAGGGGGCTCTACTTTCCACCAAACTTTTGATGGAGTACCCATAAAGTACTCCATGAGGGATTACATGCACGATGAGAGTCTTCCTAACCCATAATGCCTTGTTATACCCTCAAGTATTAACAAGTTTAGAATTCATTCGGGGATGCTTCAATATTTGCCTATCTTCCATGGATTTGATTACGAAAGTCCTTATTCACATATCGAGACATTCGTGGAAGTATTGAGGTTTTTATTGGAGTATAATCAATGGGATGAGAAGGCTTGCATGTGTTTATTTTATTATCCCCTTTATGATCATGCAAAATATTGGTTGAATTGTCTTCCCCTTCGACCAATACATTCTTGGTCTCAATTGCAACAAACATTTTTAGATTAGTTTTGTCCTAGGCAACCTACCTTGGAGATCATTCATGATACTCCACCTCCCCCATGCGATCAAGAATTGATCTCAGGAAATTTTTCCTTGCACTACTTCATGAAACATAGAAAATCCCGAAATCATACCAATGGGGAGGAGTCATATTTTCCACACCCGGAGCCTTCTTATCAAGAGTGGCATGACCACTCTAATCCCATTTGGGAATGTGGAGATTTTCATGAACCGTCACCATTCCCCACCCACGAGCCAGTCCAGGGGAAAATGCCCCAAGAGGAGTATGACATGTTGGCCTAACAAATTGCGGACATGGAAGATTTCTTATTATTAGAAGACCACAGACCCTTCAGAAGAGGCATGCCTCACTTCCGAAGAGATCAAAATTTTAGAAGATCCGGAAGCAGAGCTTCTTCATTCTCTCTTCATGACACATGCAAGTATGGGAACACCTTCTAGCATTGAAGATGTCCTCCCCCTCGTTTTTTCCGAACTAAATACTTCCAATGGTCATAATAAGAATAACGATGAGGAGGTGGAGATTTATAGTGAGAGAGGTGAGAATGAGGTTGACAATTGCATTCCACACATTGTGCTTGACACACTTAGTATTTCTCAGGAGACTATTGAGGATGACCTTGTCACATCCATTTCCATTGACCCTTCTGAGAAGTCCAAGTTGAGGGATGATTTTTCATATCCCGAAGTAGTTGTGGCCCTTGTATTTCATATCCCTCTTGCACCACCATCTATACATTTCATTGAGTATATTGACTTTCTCGGTATCGATAGACTCCTTATGAGTCTGTTCCCATGGTATATTGACATAATCAATGCCTTGAAAGTTAATATTATATATGGTGGTGGTGAGATTGGTTGGTGGTTCTTATTGCGTTCCAAAGCCCCTTTGTACTCAAAATACTTATTTTTATAGCTTGTGCGCGTTCAATACTTCAGTTGGGGGGTGGTGTGTTTCACTTTTGGATATGGCCCCCTTAGCCATATCAATGTCATAACCACGTTTGGGGGGGGTCATCATCCCGGTTCTTGCCTTGTCCTAAAGGCATTGGTTCATTTTCTTTTCTTTATTTTTTTTCTCCTTTCTTTTATTTCGTGCATTTTATTTCTTTGAATAAAGTACGGGGGACTATAAGCCCTTGGGGTGAAATGTCCCCTTACTAATGGTCTGGTATAGCCGCCCATTATTCTATCCTCATTGATATATTATCTGGGGACTAGCCCGATAAAAGTAAGGATGATTGTGAAATTTGATTGGGATCTCTCCAAAAAGTAAGTGGATCACCTATTGAGTAGCAACCTACCCCCAAATTCCGGGAAATGCTTTATTTAATGCATTGATGAGTAAGAACAGTGGGGAAAAAAGTATTACTCGTAAGAGTCGCGTGAGTACTCATTGCACGCTTGGCTTCTATTAGCAAGCAAATTTTTGGACTAACCATTTATCTTGTAGTTTGTAGTTGGCATTTGTGATTTGCAGGGTCCTTTGCTTTTGCTTCAAGTCTTGGGCATTGTCAACAACAATTATGAGGTAATGATGGTATTGGGTGGTGTATTCCATCCCGAAGGTACATTTCTCATTCCCTTCTCCTTGTTCTTTTATACTCTGAGGACGGATTATCTTTCAAGTTGGGGGTGTGGTGAACTCTTTGTTCTATCCTAGTTTTCTTCTTACATTTTTAGTCTCAATTTTTTTTCAAAATTTTGTGAGTCCAATTTTTCTTTTTTAGGCAGGGAGAAAAGTATATCTCGCATTGTCCATGTGACAGGCTCGGTTAGTTTTGTGAATTGCCTATGCATGGATTTTGGGAATCTTGCGAGTTTAAACTATTAAGCATGAGTAGAAAATTGTTGAACCTTACTGTCACACCCCGACCCAAGAATATGGATTAGGATGGACTAAGATCTCACTAATTCGTATTTCTTAAATTTAAACAACAATTTTGGATAAACTCTTTTATTAAAACTTCAAACTTCAAACTATTTAAAAATTAAAAATAAACTAAGCATTTCTGATAGTTTGAAACAACTACATAAGCTCAACAATTTCAACATCATGTCCAACATCTTCAGTTCTTACTCATTAGTACATAAACTTATACACATTTTTACGATATTAAAACCTTAAGCCAATCTTGACACAGGCCGATAGTGGACGACATCTACTAGCAAGCGTCAATCCTGCACACCAAAACTGGAATCCCAAAATGGAATCCCAGAAATGAATAAGCATACTGAAATTACTAAAATTAAATCAACAGTAAATCAACAGTGTTATATGGATATCTCAACATAATTCATTATCTAAATAGTAGAGATTAGCATAATTAATGATATGATTATGAACAAAACATAAAACTTCTTCGTATGACATGCATATTGTGTCAAATTTTAAGACCCGACAAAGCTCATAGCTTACGACAACAAATCTCAGAGCTTAATTACGATAACAAATCTCATAGCTTATAACACACGACTCTTCTTTAAATTCATCTTTATCGACATGTATTTCATGTTATGACATTCATCCATTTT
>NMUG010006475.1:0-12569 GCA_002855965.1 Monotropa hypopitys | reverse complement strand
GATAGTGAATTAATTTTGCATGGATTTTGGGATTTTGTGAGTTGTTAACTCTAGGACATGAGTAGAAAGGTTTTTAGCCTTTTATAGGACTTGTAGGCAGCATCTTAGTTCATTTTGCTAGCTTGTTACAATAACTTGTTTTGGCACTTATTTTTAACTTCTTTGCACTTCACATTAAAAATAGGCTTGAGTCGCTTGTGAGTCGTACCTTGATTGTCTAGAAGGCTAGTTTAGTGGATACTTATGCCCAAGTGAGCTTAGAGCTTTATCTTTCCTTGGAGTGGTGTCAGGTTAACTCTAGTTGTTATAAAAACAATTCTTACTCGTTGTCGGTCTCGTTATCCTTTGTTTTAGCATTGGAAATTCACTATCATTGTCATATCTTTTGGGTTGATATGCACGATTGTTGTTGGCCTTAGGAAAGGATTATAGGTGGTCTCTGATTATTTGTGCCACTTAAGCCCCCTTACATGAGCCATTTTTCTTGATTGAGCTGTAAAATTTTATATTTTTTCTTTGAGAACGGCTAAAAATTATGTTAAAGATTTATTTGGAGCCATAAGGTGGTTTATGTTATGTATTCATTGTTGGTGTACCCTTCCCCTAGAAAAATCAAAGAAATTCCAAAATTGGAAAACATATAAGTTGGGGGGTTACCTATTCATTTGTAAAGAAGAAACATATTGTTCTTCATGTTCTTGGGATGTATTGGAAGTTGAAAAATAGAAAAATGAATATGGCATAGTTGAAAAGTAAAAGTAAATGAGGAGTAAATTAGTTGACGAGAGCCTCGTTTATTGATTTACCCTCTATTATTTGTATATGCCTATTCTTAAGCATCCAAAGTAAACTCTTAGCCAATATGTGTCTGATACGTGTCTGATACATTCCCTTACCTTTCATTATAACCGAAAAGGCTTATTTGATCCTATAGGCTAACAATCATTGGTTGTATGTTAATCAAGAACATAGTTCCCTTTGCTATGCATTCCTAGTCATGAGATCGTATCCACTTATAAAGATCTTCTTTCGTGTGACATTGTGCGGAATGTTTTGGTTTCCTATATACATATCGTCTACCTGCGCATATGAGAGTTTGAGTATCAACCCTTATTTCAAATGCCTTATTTTGTTGAGTGCATGACCCGGTGCAATTTAAAG
Source organism: Monotropa hypopitys (assembly GCA_002855965.1). Taxonomy (NCBI): domain Eukaryota; kingdom Viridiplantae; phylum Streptophyta; class Magnoliopsida; order Ericales; family Ericaceae; genus Monotropa; species Monotropa hypopitys. Next base: position 11,408 of record NMUG010006475.1, on the reverse strand, counting down.
TTGAGACTCGGTCCGGATAGTCTTTTGGGTTGTGGCTCACTTGCGATGAAAGGCCTTGCATACACGTGTTAGATTTTGGTTCCATGACTTGTTTTGTACTTGCTAGTATTGTGAACTTCGTTTGCCCGCACTTCTTTTTAAGGATTCATCTGTATTTGTTATGCGTTAAGTTTACTTGCATGCTTGGTTTGCCATGTAAAAGTAGGTTGCTATGTTTTGTAGGTGATCGTTGCTAAAAACCTTCACGAGACCCTACTCGTCTTACCGGAGCTGCCCTGGGGTTCAAAGGACCTATCCATTTACTTTCCCTGTTGTTAGTTAAATTGAGTCCTAGTGTGAGTTTGCTCGTAACTAGCAAACAATAAGTTTGGAGTGTGATAGACACATTATTTTTATCTTAGTGTGTCTATTTATTTCTCATTTTGTTTTAGTTCTTTCTTTATTTATTTACATTTAGTTCATATTTATGTTTTGCTTGTTTTCTAGTGTTTTCAGGTTTTCAGGTTATTTAGTGATCCCCGAATGAGTCCGAAAGCCCCCGATACCAACCCGAGCCATGAAGTGGAGCCTAGAGCAACAATGAAGCACTATGGTACCAATTTCTGGAAACAGCACACCAATTACCGGAAAAGGAGGTCCATGATCCATGCCATCTTCCAGAAGTTCAGAACATAAGGGTAAGTTTTGGCCCGGGTACCGGTCCCCCGTTCCTACGGAGACCGGTCCCTTTCCAATTTCCAGAAAAGGAAGTGTGTTCTTCTGGTAGAGCAGCAAGAAGAGGGAGGGATCCACATCTCCAATTTCCGATAAAAGGGACCCGGTCTTCTGGTAAAACAAGAGAAAATCAAGGCAGAAGGCAAAATCTAGGATGGGTACCGGTCCTCCATACCTACGGGGATCGTCCCTCCTTGCAATTTTCTGTAGAATGGCCTCATTAATGGTATTTTTGTAATTATTTTGGGTTGGGAGTATATATACTTGTGTATAATTCGTGAAATACATGTTTTTTGTATATTTTGTGTAGTTTTAGGGTTTAGTTAAGAGGAGAGCTTCTCTCTCTACCTCTCTTTTATTTTCTCTACCTTCTCTCTAGTTTTCTAGGATTTCCAAGGGGCCTGGGAAGATTTCCTCTTCATTAACCATGTAAGGCTCTCCTCCCTCTCTCAATTTAGATATTTTATTATTGCACTTATGTTTAATATCATTTCGTATTCCATTTTCATGTTGTGTTTTATTGCATTTCTATGCTTGTGTTAGGAGTAATGGATCGCTAACCTCTTTGGTTTGGCCATGGGGTGACTAGCACACAAAGCCTTGTGTTGTGTTTGACTCCTTCCATGATTTGGGCTTGAATGCATGGTTAAAGTGTATTGAATTCATGCCTAGGGTCTAAACTTAGTGGTGTTAATCACCTTGATGGGTTATAGATAATAACATTGGCACAACCCATGTTTGGTGCGATATCCCATTAGGTGTTCGATAAAATGTCCCAATGAGCGATTTCCCTTTGAAACCACCTAATCTTTAGTGAATTGTGGTCTTAAGGTTGCGTAGGAGTAGGGAGCATGTGGTTCTCACTTTAGGTCTTAGCTTAGGGTTGTTAACCTATTTGATGGGTTGTAGACAATAAACCTTGGCATGGCCCATGCTTGTAGCTATGTCACTCTAGGTGTTCGATGAATTGTCTAGTAGAACCGGATTCTAGCTCCCACACCATCTCTTGACCCTATGGTGTATGCTTGATAGCTAAACCTTCCGGGTGCGGTAGGCAGTGATCCCTCACTTGTGTTGTCTTAGATATTATAGAAGTCTAGCATAACCTAGATTAGGTGTTAGAACACCCGTAGCCATTTTGTTTAGTTTATTAAGTTTCTTTATTCCATGTCTTATGGTTTAGTTTTCTTAGGTTTTAAAACAAAAACAAATCCTAGCATCTTATCGCTTCTACTGCAAAGCAAATCTCTTCAACTCCGTCAATTACATATGCATCGACCTCGGACATAACTACTTTATTAGTTAAAGTGTTTATTTTCGTGTTTATAAATTATTAATGTCTGGTGAGCATTTCTGGTTAGAAAAGTCCACTAGCACCTCTAAACTAGCAAAAACTTAATTCTAGAACTCAGCAATGGTGCCAAAATCATGAGTGCTCCCTGATGCATCGTCACTCAACGGGGCTATGAACACATTAGAAAATTATAAACAAGGGAATAAACACTTTGGATTATCTAGTGATAGGTCTAGGTTCAGTATAATCAAAGGGATCACTTTGTAGAGAGGTTGTATTTTACAAATGATGCAGAAGGATGCTACAATTGATTTGGTTTTATAATAGAAAGGAAAACTAAAGCATAAGACAAGAGTAAAATTAATCTAGTTAAACTAAATGGAATGATTCAAGGATTTCTAACACCTAACCTAGGTTATGCTAGACTTCTCAATGACTACATGAGTGAGAGTAACGGTCTAGGACCTCACATGGAATGTTTGGCATTCAAGCACAAGTTATCAGCCAAGAAATGGTGTAAAACTAGAATTCCATTTTTTAAGACATTTCATCAAATACCTAGGATGGCATGGCTACAAGAATGGGATGTACCAATGTTATTGTCGATAATCCATGAAGGAGGTTAATAATCCTCAGCTTAGACCTAAATTAGACAAACCATATAATCCTAACTCTCACAAAACATCAAGGCCACAATTATATTTAAGGATTAGTGATTTTACGAGAATTAGTTCATTAGAACATTTTATCGAACACCTAGCGAGACATTGCACCAAGTATTGCATGTACCAAATTAATGGCCACATTCAATCAAGGTGATTAACACCACTAATCTTAGACCTTAATTCATGAACTAAAATATTCAAAACCACCACAATACAACCCATATATGGATAAATCCAACAATAACCTAGGACTTGGGGTGTTAATCACCCCATAACCACACCAAGGAGGTTAGCCCTCCATTAACACTCAAACAAGATGGAAAATGATAAGAACAAAAGAAAATACAAGCTTAGATAAATAAATGTGAAATTATTAAACATAACACATAAAATAAAATACATAAATAAAGACAAGGATAAGAGCCTTGTATTGTTTATGAATAACAAATCTTTCCAAACCCCGTGGAAAAGACTAAAAACTAAGAGAGAAGAAGAGGGAGGGAGAGAGAGAAGCTCTCAATTCCCTACACCCTAAAACTACATAAAAAGATATCTAATTAAAACTCATAATAACTAAAAACATTTTTACAATGATATATATACTCTCACACTCAAAAGGACCAAAAGTCCTTAATGGCTTCATTACGCTCAGTCGAAGGGGTTGTGCATCGGTGCATGGTTTTTCTCAACCGGTGCACAGGGCTTCGGATTTCCACCCAGAAGTCTCCATCAACTGGTGCCCGTTTGTTCTCAACCAGTGCAGTTCGCCTCTGGGTTCTTCTGCAACTTGTTTCCGGAAGTGAGGTTTGGACTTGAGTCTTGACTTTTGGAAGTTGCTTCCTTATTTCCAGAAGTGGTTGCATCAACTGATTCACCAGAAAGGCCCAACTGATGAAAATGGCCTTTGTTCTGGAAGTTTATATTGGTTGCATCGATACACCATTTTGGGTCAACTAGTGAATCTGCCTCTTGGATGGTTTTGTGTCAGTTCGATGGTTTCGTGCTATCTCGGATCGGATTTTAACATTGACATCTTCATTTGGTCATTTGTGCTTCGAGATTGATTTCTCATGGCTCAGGGAATCTTGGGGACTTCTAAACTCATCCGAGTTGTTTTGAGCTCATAAAACTCGCCAATTAGTGCCAAAAAACTGTACAAGCTAGAAAATACATTAAATTCAAATATGAACTAAAAATGAAGAAATAAACGAATGCTATAATAAGAATGGAATATATAGGTGCACTAAATATGCAAAATTATGTGTCTATCTTTGGTAGTCGATAAAGCCCAAGAGCTAAAAGGCAAAAGAGAGGCGGCCTAACCCTTATAGACGAAGGAAAAATGGCCTCTAATGCTAAAGACTAGATCCCTTCCTTGTTAAGGGATGACAATCGTCTAGTAAGGAAAATGATACTATTGTGGATGTGATCATGGTCTTTGGGGTGTCCCATGTCGTGATGCTTCCAAATGACATGGCCACAAAGACCAAGAACATTTTGAATACATTGATGCGGAAAATCTTCTCTTACTCCTTCAAGGTAATCTTCATCTTATTGTTCTAAGTCACTATGTTCTTACATTAATCATGATCATATTTTTTTGGTACTCTGTTTAGTGTGGGGCATAGGTTGTTGTTAGATACAATAGGTTGTCCGCCGAACATACTAAAGAATTCAATTGAGCTAAATCTGCCTTGGTGTCCGCTAAGCAACCTGAGGACAAGATTGAGCAGCATAGGAAAAGAATCTAGGAGATAAATGTTTATGTTGCCAAGGAGCAACAAGAAGCCAAACGGTTGGAGGCAGTCTTTGCCCATGCCAAGAAGAAGGGTGCTTGACTTGTTATATTGATTTCCCAAGCGTGGGAATAACTCGTCGTGCAAATTAAAACTTGGTAAGTCTGAGGTCGAATCCATAGGGAATGGAAATTGGAAACAAATCTCTTATTTATGTTAGTGATGAACGTAGTCTGAAAATGAAAAGAAAATTGCAAATGAAAAGAAGATTCGGTTAATTGGTTTAAGAGTGAAAATTGGATTAAATTAAGACAATAACTAAAAGGGATCGGATTCTCAGATTTCAACCCTACCTCCCCATTATCTCATGATTCCTTCCACAATTAGTGCAACAAATGATTATGGTGCTAACTATAAGTTGTTGATACAAGATACACCTAAGTCTTGGAGGGTTCGAGTAATTCTGTCCCCTTGTCGATGTATGTTGGGATAAGCATTTGATGTGCCAACTATAGTTGTCTACAACCAATCAAAACCCTCTATACAACTAACTGACTTCGAATATCGAATCTAAAAATAGAATAATCGAGTAATTTCATCTTCGTGTTGAAATATGTAGGACTAGGCATTGGATGTGCCAACTATGGTTGTCTACAACCAATCAAAGCACTCCATATAACTTACCAATTTCGAATATCGATCCTCTAGCATAAAATAGACAATCGATGTGGAAAAGAATCAATCATGAAGGGTCCGGATTGAGCATCCCCTTTGAATCAGACTTAAAAATAAATTAGAACGACATGAAAACATAAAATAAACAAGAATAAATGATATAACTGGAACAAAATGAAATATTAATTGAAAGATACCTGGAATTAAACATTGATTGAATAGAACAAGAGTGATTAAGAGAAAGAGGAAAAGCAATACGGGGAGATACCGAGAAATAGTTGTCACATCCCCTCTCAGTTGTGTCCCCAAACATCCATGGCGGTTTCCCACCACCGAGAAACCTAATCTAAGTTCTAAACTATCAAAAACCTCCTCAAGTACAACCCTAAACATGTATTTATACATCCTAATACCTCCAAAAGACATTTTATCCCCTAATGAAACTTATACAAAGTGTTTAGAGACATAAATCCTGACAGTCTGTGATACCATAGTTGAGATCCATTTTTTAATCATTGATACCGATATCTGGGATACCGGTATCATAGCTTTCTGTTCATCTTCACTCCTCTACTTTGTTTCCAGATACCGATATCATAGATGCTGGGATATCGGTATTATAACTTTATGTTCAGCTCGTCTTTGAGTGCTTGACATGGTACCGGTATCATCGATTTCTGGGATACTTGTAGTATGGATTTTCTGGGATATTGGTATCATAGATACATGGATACTGGTAACATGGATTTGCTGGGATACTAGTATCATAGTTTCATGGATACCGATATCAAAACCTTATGGTCTGATGGACTGTGCTTTTCTGGTAGATGGGATGTTATCCTCGATGCTATTTTGCTCACCTTCTTAGCAAAATATACTGCAAAAGCATATGAATACCAAAAGACTACAAAACCTTCATATTAGTTTGTTTTATCATTAAAGTCCTCAATAAGATGTTGACACTAAATTCATATTATAACAAGTATTTAAACAATGAGAATTATGTAAAAGCTATGGAATAGTGACAATGATTTGCATATTTGAGTGCCAATCAGAGGGCAATCTTGCATTGGATAACCTGAGAAAGGAGGCCCAAACTAAAATGGATGAGTGGGGCAAGGATTATGATGCCAAGATGTCTATTGTGGTGGATCAACTGAAGGTAAGGTCCCTAGAGTTAGTAGATTCCATGTTCGAACTTGAGAAGTTAACCTGAGCATCCTAGGAGACCTATAATAAGGGTTTTGAGGCATCTACAGCCAATTATAAGGCTCAATTTCTTGAGCAGTTTGCCTCAGTTGAAGGATCATTTCTTCACTGAGTTTTGGGGAATTGCACTGGATACCATAAAGGTGCCAAAGGATTCTCCTCTTCAGTAGGAAGTTCCTCATCCTAACAAGGTCTTATCCGTGGAATCCACCCCACCCTTAACTAAATTTGGTTCCAAAGCATCCCCTCCTGCCACAGAGCTTAATGTTGAAGGCCATGCTCATGCATCTATTAAAGTTGCACCTTCCTCAGACCCACCATCTTCTAATGCAACTCTTGCTGAAATTGTTCGGCCAGCATCTGATACAACTCCTACTGAAGCTTCGCAAACCGATACTACTCCTACTGATGCTGAAATCGCCCAGCCATAAGTTGCTGACTTATCTTAGGCTTTTCCTTTTTCTGTATTTTTGGCTCTTTTCCATACTTCTACTTTGTTATAAATGCTTTAAGTGAATAAAACACATTTACTTCTTATATTTCTGTCTCTTGATGCAATTATTATGTGCTCTAGATGTCATGGAACATTTCACTAAACACATCTTACCATCTATTTTTTTCTTAAAACATTATTGAATACTTTTTATCATTAACTTGGAATATTTTATTCCCCTTGATGACCATCAATAAACACTTAGTTTTTAAAGCCTTGGGATATCTTTGGAACATATGTTCCCTTAGAGGTAGCTTTTTTGGCTAGGGACCAGTGCGGACCCTTAGTTTATCACCCAATTTTAAGCCTTGGGCCATCTTGGAATTTCTCATTCTCTTTAAAATAGTTTTTTCATCTAAGGACTATCATGGCCCCTAGGTTTATCACCCATTTTAAACATGGGCATCTTGGAGCTTCTTGTTCCCTAAAGATGCTTTTGGTTTTGGACCATTACAGCCCATCTATTTTTGAACTTAGTACCTTGGGACTTCTCATCCCCTAAAGGTTCTTAGTTTGGGAACATTAGTCTTGGGGCTTCTTACCCCATTCTGAGTATTTCTTACTCAGAACCATTGCCTCCTAGTGGGGAAGTGAAGGCGTTTCTGAGCATTTGCTTTCTTACTGTAAGCAGTGTAGTAGACTGAATGTGACACTGAAAACAAGGCTTCAATAAAAAGAAGGCTTTGTTTATTGCAAATACTTCGAATGTATAAAATTTGCTTATTCTACATGTTTCACTGAAATAATTTCCTGAGGTTGGATATGTTCCAGGTGTGTGGGATGTGACCCACAGCTAGATCTGCCAGTCTATAAGATCTTTGTCCTCCTTTCCCAATCACTTGTGGGGCCCTTACCAATTTTTCCAAGTTTTCCATCCATTGGGTCCTTGGTATTTCCAAGGACTTTTCTAAGTAGTAATTCACCAACTCCAAATTCTCTTAGCTGTACCTTTCTTTTATGGAATTTGTTTAGTTGTTCTTAGTATAAAGCCAACTTGATGAGTTCTCGCTCCCTTCTTTCTTTTGCTAAATCCAGCTAGAGCATTGCCATTGCCCCATGTTCCACTAATTCTGTATGGATAGTGGAGATACCACTACTTATTTTGTTCCATAAGAAAAACAAAAGGGGGTTTCACCTATAGATATTCTAGGATTTGTATGGTAAGCCCAAATAACTATAGGTAATTCATTCACTCATATTTCCTTAGCCTTCTCTAACCTCTTCTTAATGTCATCCAAGATTGTCTTGTTAGAAGCTTCTGTGTGTCCATTGCTCTATGGGTGGCTGGCCGATACATAGAAGTTTCGGATCTTGTAGGTTGACCAAAATGCTTTGAACTTTTCTTGTAATTGTGTGCCATTGTATGACATAGTGGTATGTGGTATTCCAAACTTGGTGACAATGTTCTTCCAAACAAATTATTTTGTGTTGTGCTCTGTTATCTCGGATAAAGGCTCTGCTTCAATCTATTTGGTGAAGAAATCTATCCCTACCAATAAGTACTTATGCATGCCTTTAGCTTTCGATAATGGTCCCATTATGTCCAGACCCCACTGAGCAAAGGGTCATAGACTAGTGAGCAGTGTCAGGTTTGTTGAAGGAGCAGGAATGATAAGGGAAATCTTCTGTCATTTTTTACATTTTCTGACATAGACCTTTTACATATTTTTGCATGTATGGCCATGAGTATCATTGGAAAATGGCCATGTCTACTATTGAAAATCCTCTTGCATGACTGTCGCACAACCCCTCATGGATTTCATAGAAAAATCATTGAATGAGGCCTGGATGTACGCAGTATATGTAAGGTCTTGTAAAGGACTTTCTATAAAGGAATCCCTCAAGTGAGACCCAGAACCTTGTATATGTAATCCTAACCTTGTAGACTTCTTTTCGTATGTAGAGAGCTCATCTCTCCTCAAGAATGTGTGATTAGATTCATATACCTCGGGCCTAAATTCAAATCAAAAGTCTCTTTTGAGGGCTTTAATTAGATGCTCAGCTGGAATAGAGAATCAATGCTTACTGTGTGGCAGAGCTCCGATGAGACTGAAGAAGCAAGAAAAGCCAGGGCATCAGTATGGATATTTTTCGGAGCTGATCTAATGAATTTACGTTTTTTTAAACTACTAGAGGAATTTTTTGGAAATTGTAGCATAAGAAGCCATCTTGTCATCTTTGGTAGCATATTCTTTTGAAAGTTTATTGACCACAAGTTATCTATTACATTGAACTAGAAGATCTTCAGGTCCACATTTTCTTGCACTTTTGATCCTAACAATTAATGCTTCATATTTTGTTTTATTATTGGAAGCATTGAAAGTGAGAAAGATGGACTGCTATAAGGCTAGCCCTTTTGGTGAAAATTAGATTATGCCCATTTCGGATCCTCTATTACATGTTAATCAATCTACAAATAGATTTCACTACTCTTCTGTGTGCATCTCATCAACATCTGACAATTTGGAGACCAGAGGGGCTCCCTCTTCTACTTTTGGTATGGTGGGTGTCCTTGAGGAACTTGGTGAGAATTCTATTACAAAGTCTGCAGGAACCTAACCCTTAACTGATGTGTGCGACACATATCTGATGTCGTACTCTCCTGATGTCATACTCTCCTAACTCAACTGACCAAGCCGCAACCATTCACGATAGGTATGCCTTTCTTAGAACAATCCATGTGGGATGGATAGTTGGTACTTTTATGATATGAGCTAGGAAGTAGTGCTAAAGATTTCTTGAAGCCATTACTAGTACCAAGATTAACTTTTAAAGTGGAAAATACATGGTATCATCATCTAGTAATGTCTTGCTAACATAGTAGATTGGCTTATGATGCCATTCTTTCTCTTTGATCAGTACTGCATTGACTGGGAGCTCTAAAACTATCAGGTAGGCAGTCAATTCCTCCTTGAACTCTAGTGTAGCAATCAGCAGTGGTACGACAAGGTACTCCTTCATCTATTGGAAGGCCTTCTTGCAATCCGTTTCCAGGAATAATGTCATGCTAGTTTCATTCTATTGATTAATTTAATTATTTTAAATAACAATTGAATTGGATTAAGGAAAAGGTTATTAAGGAAATGAATATGTTGAAGTATGTCCTTGTTGAGTATAATTATATTAAAGGGGTTATTTAGTGAAAGGTTTGATAGTATAGGAGACCCTAGTGTAATTGTTGATGGAAAACTTGTGGAACACGTTTTGGATGGATGGCAATATGGTCTTTGGTCCTAAAAATCTGATTTTTAGGGGTTGAGAGTTGTATTGTTGGATCAAAATAATATGTTTTGGGTGTTCTTGAGAGGTGCTAGAGAGAGAAAGTGTGAAAGAGGTTGGAAATTGAGGATTTTTGCTTGGAATCATAGAGAGATTCTCACTACGATGATCAACCATCTTGTAAGTAATCTCTCCTTTGAATATATCTTCTAATTTTGCAAAATAAGTGCTAGATCTTAGTTTGACCATGAATATGGAGTTTTGGAGTTTTTGGAAAACAATCTTTGATTTAAAGGCCTTTGAGATGTCCATGTGCTTGAGGATTTAAGTATGATGTGTATTTAAGTTGAGGGAATCCATAGACTTGTAAGATTTTTTTGAAGTTTTAGAAGTTTAGGAATGATTTTTGGAGTTTGGGAGAAGTGAGGTTCATCAAATTGCTATCATAACAGTTTTCTATTCTGGGGGTACCGGTCCCCTATACCATGGGGTACTGGTCCCTCTTGGGCAGATTGGTTTACTGGTTTGTCGGTACGGGTACCCGTACCATAGGGTACCATTCCCTCTTGGGAAAATTTTTGGAAACTTAATCGTTGTTTGGGGTTTGGTCCATGTCTTGAGGTAAGTGTTTTGTGGTTATTCTAGTCATTGTTTGGGGTTTAAAGTAAGCCATTGTGAGTGGCTTTTGAGGTTCGTAAGGGTGATATTAATTCTTAAATTTTAGGGTTGGAGTAAGGTTAGTTATCTCGTGAGTTTGGTGGTATCTAATGTAATCACCCCAAATTTTGAGAAACTTTTTTTTTGAAGTACATTTAAATAAACAATGGGGAGTTAATAGTAGTAATCAAACACAGTGCGGTAGAATTTCTCATTACATTCATCTTGATACAATGTACAAACTGAAAGAGTACAATAAAGAGAGTACAACTGAACTACCAACTACAAACTGTAAAGAGAATGCACAACCGCCAAAGTACAACAACCTATAAACTGAAAGAAGAGTACAACAGTCCAACGGGAACCAAGACTGCAACTCCAACAGAACCAACCGCTAGTACCAACTCCAAGTCACCCTGCAAGAAGCACCTTGCAGTACAATCCTGGAAAGAGAGGGAAAGGAGGGTCTGAGCAAACACAGCTCAGTGACGGTAACAACTAAAGTCTAACAAGGGTGCACAAGAAGTGCAAGTCTAAACAGAGTAAAACAAAGGTAAAGCAACTGAAAGTAAAGTAGGGCGGAAAGTGAAGTACAACGCATGCCCATACACACCCAACTGTAACCAAGGGACCAAGAGCCAACCCAAGTAGAATCACCAAGTGTAATCCCAATCGAAACCTCCAAGTGTAACCCAAACCGGAACCAACAAACCAAGCCAAGTCAAGCACCTAACAACGTCTCACCC
>NMUG010006474.1:0-12570 GCA_002855965.1 Monotropa hypopitys | reverse complement strand
CCCAAAAATCGAAACCCTAAATGAAAATGGCTCACTGAAACACCAAAAACCAAAATCGAGACCAAAACCAAAATAGAAAACTCTGGCAGAACATCCCAACCGAAACCTACACACCAAGGCTCAAAGAACCTCATCACAACCGAACCGAAATCGAAACTATTGGGGGGTAAGCCTTTCCTGTGGTGGTTCTCTGCTGTGAGCGGAGGAGATGGACTGTGGTGGTGTGGCTGGACCTGGCTGCACAGTGAACAAACGTTAGGCTACCAGCGGCGTCGCCGGTGGACCCTCCGATGGCAAAGTCAGCAAAAAGATTGTAGAGAGAGAAAGTAAATGGACAGAGCTTGGGCTAGTGAGAGAGTATCTACCATGCATTGAATGCCAAGCTCCTTATATAGAACATCGGAGAGTGCTGGTCACGCGCTTCGGCGCGGGTGAGCCGCCCATCTGTGGCATGTGGCAGTGCACCTGTCCCCTCTGAGCGTACGGGCGTGTGGCCGATCGGTCGGCCCCGACAGTGTCAGGCGGCGCCGCCTAACAACATCGGGCGGCAAAAAAGCTGACGAAGCATGCCTGACATGCTGCGGGAATCACGGAAAAGTTGATTCTGTGTCAGGTGTGTGTCTGCCATGTGCGCAAAACCCGGGATGCTGACTACGAGGGAATATCCGCTGCGAACAAGGCATTTGTCCTGTCGGGCCGAAGCGAGCTGCTTCGGCGTTGCTTGTCGTTGACCGGGCCGTCCTGGGCCAAGGGACCTCTGCATAGAAGTGATTCCAGGAGAGCCTTCTCGTCGGCCCTTGTTCCGCTCGGTCGCATGACCTTAACTGCCAGGCTCTTCGGCTAGGCTCCTCCTCTGGCTTTGAGTCTCCGGGCCGGAGAAAGCCCCAGAGAGGCCCTATCGTCGGCTAAGATCTGTTCGGTCGCATGTTGGCTGGCCTGAGATGTGGTCCTCCCGGTGGAGGTCGTGGCTCCGGCCTCTTGAGAGTTCGGCCCCCAACAATAGCCCCTCAAACTCTTTGGCCAGACATTTTGGCCGAAGCGGGGTTGACTCGGTGCCGATAGGTTGTGTAGGTGCCGAAGGGAGGAGCGCCGGACCACTGATTTGACTTGAGATTTGTCCTGACAACATTTAATGAACTGTCAATTTGAAATCGCTGACGTGTCGCGCTCTGGAGAGGTGGCGCGTCTGACGTGACGTCACGCTGACAGGTGTCGCATCATCGGTCTCCGCCAAGGTATCTCTGGGGGCCAACGATGATGCCACCAGTGTGGGGGATATCCCCCTCATGAAGGATTCTAAGGCTGGACTCTGGCTTCTTCCCTCCAGGTCGGCTCCCACCGCTCTTAGGACCAAGACTGCTGTGACCGGTACTGGCGTTGCTCGCCCTACCGAGCCGACTGCTTAGTCTGCTTTTGTCATTTTTTGTTTCTTCTCAGGACCAAGCCGATCTGTGGCCGGCTCCTTTTGTTTTTTCCTTCAATGAACTGATTTCTGTCTGCACGTTTAACTGTGTTGTTCTACTGACTTCCCCCAACCGAGGAAAGGGTTCTGGTTAACCAAGGCATTTTCCTCGGTTCGGCCAAATACTTGGCTGCCTGCAGACTGTGGATTTCTCCGGCGCTTGCCTGAGCGATACTTGGACATTTAGATAAATGATAACTTGTGCAATGCTTCGGCTATGTTGCGCCGAAGATCTGTGAGTTCCCTCGGTACAGCCACCGAGGGGCTGCATGCACGTTTTGTGGATAAACGGCAACTGTGATCTGCTTCTGCGATATATCGCCAGAGAGCTGTAAGCTTCCTCGGCAAAGCCACCGAGTAGCTGCATGCACGCTTTGTAGATAAACTGTAACTATGAGCTGCTTCGGCGATATAGCGCCGGAGAGCTGTAAACTTCCTCGGCAAAGCCACCGAGGAGATGCATGCACGCTTTGTAGATAAACGACAACTATGAGCTGCTTCGGCGATATAGCGCCGGAGAGATGTAAGCTTCCTCGGCAATGCCACCGAGGAGCTGCATGCACGCTTTGTAGATAAACGGTAACTGTGAGCTGTTTCGGCGATATAGCGCCGGAGAGCTGTAAGCTTCCTCGACAATGCCACCGAGGAGCTGCATGCACACTTTGTAGATAAACGGCAACTGTGAGATGCTTCGGTAATTTAGTACCGACACAGAAGACAAATTTTGCGCGAGAATTTTGAAAATCACTTTCATTGATTAGGGGCCCTAGGCCAAATTTACACTCAGTGGTAGTACAATCTCAGGTTCGTGGCATTCCACGGTCTTGGGATTGGGGTGCCATCCAGGTCTTCAAGTCGATAAGCCCCAGTCCCTGCATGTCCGGTCACCCTGTACGGTCCTTCCCAGTTGGGACCGAGCTTTCCGTCGGAACTTTTCTTCTTGTTTCCCACTACCTTCCTTAGGACAAGGTCGTCGATTTTGAATGCCCTGAGCGTGACCGTCCGGGCAAAATTTCTGGCTACCCCTTGCTGGTAGGCGGCTAGTCTGATCCTAGTCGTGTCTCTCCTTTCATCGGTTAGGTCCAGGTCCTTTCGAATCGCTGCGCTGTTTGTGGTTTCGTCAAACCCTTCGGTTCTGATTGTTGTCAGTCCGGCTTCCAGTAGAATGATTGCTTCCATGCCGAAGGCTAGAGAGAACGGGGTCTGCCCTGTAGAGCACCGTGGAGTCGTTCGGTAGGCCCAAAGAACGCTGGGAATTTCTTCGGCCCACTTGCCTTTTGCCGCTTGAAGCCTTCTCTTGATGCCGCTACCGATGGTCTTGTTGGATGCTTCGGCCTGACCGTTGCCTTGTGGGTAGTGTGGGGTTGAGTTGTAGAACCTGATTCTATGCTCGACACAAAAACTGGTGAAGAGGTTCCCCACAAACTGAGTGTCGTTGTCAGAGATGAAGGCGTAGGGGATGTCAAAGCGAGAGACGATGTTCTTCCAAGCAAATCTCTTCACATCCTTGTCTTCTATGGTGACCAACGGCTCGGCCTCAACCCATTTGGAGAAGTAATCTGTTGCAGTAATTAGGAATTTGAAACCTCCCGGTGCCGTAGGAAGCTTGCCGACGATGTCCAAGCCCCACTGAGCAAAGGGCCATGGGCTGGTCAAAGGTGTGAGCTCCTCGGCAGGCTGTCTGATGATCGGGGAGAACCTCTGGCAGGAGTCACACTTCTTCACAATCTGTTCTCTGTCTTCCATCATCTTCGGCCACCAGTACCCTTGTGAGATATCCCGGTGAGCTATTGATCTTCCCCCAGTATGAGCTCCGCAGCTGCGGCATGGAGCTCCTGCAGCACTCCTTCCACCAAATGTCGGGTGCACACAAAGGAGGTACGGTCTGGAGAATGACCGTCTGTACAATTTATCATGAGGGTCAAGCCAGAACCGAGCCGACTTATGGATGATTCGGTGGGCCTCCCTCTTGTCTTCTCGAAGTGAACCGTCCTTTAGAAATGAAATAATTGGGTCCATCCAGCTGGAATCCTGGCTGATGAAGAAGACAGTTTGTTGATTCGGTGCTTCGATGCTCGGCTGATCCAGGCTTTGGATGCTGACCGTCCTCTACTCTCTGACTTCTGCTGTTGAGGCTATTCCGGCCAGAGCGTCGGCATTGCTCTCTGCCGACCTGTTGGATTTGGACTTGCTTGAATATACCCATCCTTTCTTTGACTCTCTGCATGTATCTTCCCATCCGCTCGTCTCGGCACTCGTAGTCACCGTTGACTTGGTTGACCACGAGCTGAGAGTCGCTGTAAATGCTGAGGCTCTGGATCTCCAGCTCTTCGGCAGCTTTCAGGCCGGCCAGAAGGGCTTCATATTCTACCTCATTGTTGGAGGCGCTGAAGTTCAGCTGAAGGGAATGCTCATGGGTAATTCCCTCAGGGGAGATGAGAACGACTCCGGTCCTGTTTCCTCGACAGTTTGATGCGCCGTCCACAAACATCCTCCACGAGTCCTGATTTGGCAGAGGCTCTGGCAAGACTTGTTCGGTCACAATTTCTTCAAGGTGAGGGTCCTCAGGTCGAGGAGAGAATTCGTCGAGAAAGTCGGCCAGGATTTGACCCTTGATGGCGGTTTTGGGTTGGAATTTGATGTCAAAGTTGGCCAGCTCCATGGCCCACTTGGTGAGTCGGCCGGATAAGTCGGCGCATTTAAGCAATGCCCGAAGAGGGAACTCGGTCAGGACCACTATGATATGCACCTGGAAGTATGGTGCCAATTTCCTGGATGCAATAATCAAAGCATATGCAAGTTTTTCGAGAGGGAGATACCTGGTCTCGGCGCTGATGAGAGACTTGCTAGGGAAATAGACTGGCTACTGTTCCAGCCCCTCTTGCCTAACCAATGCTGAGCTGACGGCATGTGGTGTGATGGTAAGGCACAGATACAACTCTTCCCCCTGTATTGGTTTGGCAAGCAGGGGAACCGAAGAGAGGTACTCCTTGAGGTTGCCGAGGGCCTCCCCATACTGTTCGGTCCAGAGGAAGTGCCGTCGGCTGTTTTTCTTCAACACTTCGTAGAACGGTCGATATTTATCTGAGGATCTGCTGATGAACCGGCTGAGGGTTGCGGCCATACCTGCAAGCTTCTGCACTTCCTTCAAAGTTCTCGGCTCTTCAGTTTTCTGGATGGCCGAAATCCGAGAGGGATCGGCCTCAATGCCTCGGCGCGTGACAAGATAACCCAAAAATTTCCCCGAGTCTACTCTAAAGGCACATTTTGAAGCGTTGAGCCGGAGCTTGTGCTTCTTCAGTATGTCAAATACCCTCTGAAGATCATCCAGGTGATTCTCTGCGGCCTTTCTTTTGACGACCATATCGTCTATGTAGGCCTCCATTGTATCGCCGAGCTAAGAGTTGAACATTTTTGTGACCATCCTTTGGTACATTGCTCCGGCATTTTTCAGGCCGAAGGGCATCACTCGGTAGTAGAACAGACCCCTTGGAGTGATAAAGGCTGTTTTTTCCTGATCCGGGCCGAACATGGCTATCTGATGGTACCCTCGGTAAGCATCCATGAAGCTCATTCTGGGGTGTCCGGCCGTTGCATCGACCATCTGATCAATCCTTGGCACAGGAAAGCTGTCCTTAGGGCAAGCTTAATTGAGGTTAGTGTAGTCAACACAAACCCTCCACTTGCCGATCTTCTTCTTGACCACCACCGTGTTGGCTAACCAGGTGGGATAGTGCACTTCTCAGATCGCCTGTGCTTCGGTCAGACGGTCCACTTCTTCAATGACTGCGTCAGCATGAGCGACTGCCGATCGCCTGGCTTTCTGAACGACAGACCGGCACTCCGGCCGAACGTTGAGGTGATGGCTGATGAACTCTGGGTCTACGCCCGGCATTTCATAGGGTGTCCAGGCAAAGATTTCTACATTTCTTTTAAGGCAACTGATTGTGTTAGCCTTCTCCGTCTCGTTCATCTCTGAGCCGATAAGAAATAAGCGCTTTGGATCTTCGTTGCTAAGAGGGACGGTCTCCAGGTCCTCAGTGGATTTAGCCGAGGCACTTGAACCGACGTCCTCCAGCACCGGTTGATCTGGAACCTGCACCCAGTGGACTTGCTCGGGGGTGACTTTGCCCTTGAAGGCAGCGATATAGCACTGCTTGGCTGAGGCTTAGTCTCCCCTAAGTTCCTCCACGCCTCTTGAGCCAATGAATTTGATGACCTGGTGATATGTGGAGGTGACTCCCTTGATGCTATGGACCTAGGTTTGGCCCAAAATAGCATTGTAAGGTGACGGGACGTCGACTACCACAAACTCCACCTCGGTAGTGACCGTGCTGATGGTCACTGGTATGGTAATTTTGCGAGCGGCCAGACAGATGCCGCATTAAACCCTACCAGTGGAACGTCGGTCGGTTGTAGGTCCTCTGACTTGTACCCCATTTTCTTGAACAAGGAATAATATATGACATCTGCCGAGCTACCGAGGTCAACGAGGACTCGACTGACCTGGCAGTCGGCAATTTGAAGTGTGACGACTAGTGCGTCATCGTGGGGGTGTTGGACTCTTTATGAATCTCTAGAAGAGAAAGTGATGGAGTACCTTGAGTCCGGCTTTGGCTTCTTCGGCATGGGCTGGACAACAAGAACCTCTTTTGCCTCGATCTGTTGGAGCTCAGACCGAAGCTGCTCCTCTCGTCGGTGGTCCACTGACCCGTGGATCACGTTGATGGTTCATAGGGCTGGCTTGGGATCATCCTTCGGTACGACAACCGTCTTTTCTGCATCAATGAATTCCCCAAGATGGCCAGCTGTGACCAACTCCTCCAGGAAATCCTTGTAGGCCCGGTAGTTGGTGGTAAGGTGGCCCTTCTCCCTGTGATAGGAGCATCTGAACTTGTCGTTGCCACCTCTATGAGCTCCTAACCTCTTCTCCGGCCATCTGAAGAACAACTCCTTTTCGATTTTGCGAAGGAGCATGGATGTTGGCTGTTTGAAGACAATGGTATGAGCCACATACTCGTATGGCTTGTAAGTCCGTGGTTCCCCCGGCTGGACGATATTAGTCTCTTTTCTTCTGGCCGTGTTGTTGTGGCTGCTGGAGCCTTGGCCGGAGCGCTGGTCGGCTCTGCTTCGCTCTTCCTTGGCCTCCTCCAATTTTGCGTGGAACTCGATTCTGGCCATGAGCTCGTTCATTGTGGCCAGAGGGAACAGCATCAGATCCTCGAACTCCCGGCTGGAATGGTCCAGACCGAGCTTGAAAGACGTAACTGTGATTTTTTGATCGCAATCCTCGATTTCATTATAGAGGTCCCAGTACCGGGCTGCGTATTGGCGCAGAGATTTAGACCTCGCTCGCCAAAGGCCGAGGAGGGAATCAACCTCTTTCTTGACTTTGGTGCTGGTGATGAACCGAGCCAGGAAGGCCGTTGAGAGGTATCTCCATGAGGAGATGGACCCTGCTGGCAGTCGGTCAAACCAGAGTAACCCAACCTCGCCGAGGCTGGATGGAAACAGGTTGCACATCAAGGCATCCTCCCCAGAGTAAAGGGACATCATTTGCCTGAAATGCACGATATGGGTGTACGAGTCCATTTTGGAATCGTACCTATTGAACTTAAGAGCCGAAAAGCCTGCCAGAGGCCTCGCAGCTTCAATTTCAAGAGAGAATGGGGTACAGGGAATTCTATCCTGTCGGCATTGCTCATAGGTCCAAGCTGGCAGGACATCCATTCTTTGACTAACCTCCTGCTCTGAGAAGTGGCTGCCTCTCTGGCCGTCGTGCCTCCTAGGCCTAAGTGGTGACAGATCTCGGGCCTGACGATTCCTCTGAGCCGCTGGGACTGGATTTGGCCCGAGGCGATCGAACACAGGTGGCCTAGCGTTTGAAGCTGAGCGTTCGTCCCTGGGCCGGGGAGGAGAGACTCGGCGCCTGACGCGACGGTCCTCGTTGTCCCTCTCCCGGGCGGGGACTTCTTCTATCCTTTCCCCTAGTCTATTTAGGGCCGAGGGCATGGTCTGCTGGGACCTGCTCCTGCTCTGGGACGGCTCCTGGTACTCCCTGTCGTCTCTCTCGGCACGGCTCCGTGTGGGTGCCGGCCTTTTCTTCTCGGTAGCCTCCCTCAGGAGGGTCATCTCTCTGACGAGGGCATCAAATTGGTGATCCCTTCGGCCTAGATTGCCCTCTAGCTAACGAATGTACTGCCTCGTGGTCAGCTTGGCCGGAGGGTCTGGACACTCACTGGAGTGGTAGCTAGCGTCGTTGGCTCGGGCACGCTCAGGAGTGTGAAGAGCGGAGTCCCCTGTCCTAGCTACCTCCATCCCTTTGTTCCTTCTACCGCTGGACTGGTTGTCTTTGGAAGCCATCTTCAAGCTCACAGTAGAGATCTGAATGTTAGAGAAAGGTTTCCCCAGCGGAGTCGCCAATTTTTGGGGGGTAAGCCTTTCCTGCGGTGGTTCTCTGCTGTGAGCAGAGGAGATGGACTGTGGTGGTGTGGCTGGACCTGGCTGCACAGTGAACAAACGTTAGGCTACCGGTGGCGTCACCGGTGGACCCTCTGATGGCAAAGTCAGCAAAGAGATTGTAGAGAGAGAAAGTAAATGGACAGAGTTTAGACTAGTGAGAGAGTGTCTACCATGCATTGAATGCCAAGCTCCTTATATAGAACATCGGAGAGTGCTGGTCACGCGCTTCGGCGCGGGTGAGCCGCCCATCTGTGGCATGAGGCAGTGCACCTGTCCCCTCTGAGCGTACGGGCGTGTGGCCGACCAGGCGGTTTCCGACAATGTTAGGCGGCGCCACCTGACAGCCTTGGGCGGCAGAAAAGCTGATAAAGGTTGTTTGACGTGCGACGGGAATCACGGAAAAGCTGATTCTGTGTCAGGCGTGTGTCTGCCATGTGCGCAAAACCCGGGATACTGTCTATGAGGGAATATCCGCTGCAAACAAGGCGTTTGTCCTATCGGGCCGAAGCGAGCTGCTTCGGCGTTGCTTGTCGTTGACCGGGTTGTCCTGGGCCAAGGGACCTCTGCGTAGAAGTGATTCCAGGAGAGCCTTCTCGTCGGCCCTTGTTCCGCTCGGTCGCATGACCTTGACTGCTAGGCTCTTCGGCTAGGCTCCTCCTCTGGGCTTTGAGTTCTCCGGGCCGGAGAGAGCCCCAGAGAGTCCCTATCGCTGGCTAAGATCTGTTCGGCCGCATGTTGGCTGGCCTGAGCTGTGGTCCTCCCGGTGGAGGTCGTGGCTCCGGCCTCCTGAGAGTTCGACCCCCAATAGAAACCAAAAAAAAAAAAAACTGCAGAACACGACAAAGGGTTTTTGTTGGAAAAAAAACCAAAACCAAAACAGAAACCCCCGCAAGACACAACAGTGGTTGGGGTTCACACCAACACAACGAAACCAAAATCGAAAAACCAAGCCTCAGAGAGTGAGAAAGATAAATAGAATGCCCAATATAAAAAATAGCCAACAACGAAAATCACAAAATTGGAAACCATAAACGAAAAATCTAAAATGAATAACTACCAAAACACAAACACAGAGAGTGAGAGAGAGAGAGACAAAATCGGAAAAAATTAAAATCAGAAAACCACCAAAACACAGATCAAAATCAAAACAAAAAATCCCCACAGAAACCATTTCACCAAAATAGAGATCCACAAACCCACACACACAGAGAGAGAGAGAGAGTGTGTGTGTGTGTGTGTGAGAGAGAAAGAGAGAGAGAGAGATATAGAGAGAAAGAACGCGTATATGCACACACGCGATATAGAGAGGGGGGATCAGGCAGTTGAGGGAGAGGACTGATGGGCGGAGCAGTTACGACGGCAAGCGACTGAGGTGGTGGTGTTCATTGAGGCAGGTGGTTTGATGGCTGATGGTGGAGCGGTGCGACGTAGGGTGGCGTCGGCAACATTGCGGGTTCAGAAATTGAGGATTCAGATGTGGAATCCAAATAGTCCACATATAGAGAGAAAGAGAGAGTTCATCGATGGATAGAGAGAGCTCTGTTTATGGTTTGTATGTGTATGGAGTGTGTGTGTAAGGAGTGTGAGGAATATATATATGTGTGTCCAAATAGATCTCAGCCCACCATCTCAAGAAGCAAATCTAATGGCCAAAAATGTCTCCCAAAATGTGTGGGTACCAAGAACATTGTGCTTTGTATACAAAATAGTTTATGTATACAAAAAATCACTCACTTCCTCTCCTTTGATAATATATTTATATATAGTATAGATACTAGAGTTTGCTAGCACGTTGCAATGTTGGTAGGGCCGCACACCTCAGGATCGAAATGCTAATAACTGAGGGACCAACAGAGGGTCTTGTATTTCGATATACCCAAAGGGTATATCGAAATGCTTAAGAAGAAATAGTGGGCAGAGGACTATGCATATCGACATGAGAGAGGGTTAGAGAGAACCCCATATCGAAATGGCACCAAAGCAAGGACCATCAGGAGGCTTGACATATCGAAATCAAGAAGGATAAGGGGGACCCATATATCGAAATGCAATAATGCATTGGGCCAGCAGAGGCTGTGTTTTATCGAAATGGGGCAAGAGGGAAGGGAGTCCACATTTTGATATATGTGTATATATATACATTCGAAATGGGAATTCAGAACAACATCCTACTCAAATAAGATTATGTGATTGCCAAACGACGTGACAATCACCTGAGCATTGACAAACACTCTCGAATACAATCTGAGACCTCATAAATATCTTCAATCATAAATGTGGGTCCCGAGGAGGCCTAATCAACCAAATTTGACTATAATCAAAAGGAACTCCACCAAATGGAATATAAAATCCCAAAGAAATATAAGGAAATTAATTAAAATTTCCGGAGTGTGACAAACTACCTGTAACGACCCGCCCCCACCCTGCACAATATTGTCCGCTTTGGCCGCCAAGTCCCAGTGGACTTCCCAGGGGGGTCACCCATCCTTGGACTAATCTAGGATGAGCACGCTTAACTGGGATGTTCCAATGGGCTTTGATGCCCGCACGGCTTTAAAAGGCCTTGTGCTAGGTAGGTTCATAATCTATTATTTAGAGTACACACAACTTACATCCACCAAGCGATGTGGGACTTGTCCATCGACCCAGATCTCCCCTCCGGGACTCCAAGTGACACCTTAGACTGGGGTGTCACAATCTCCCCCACTTGGACCACACGTCCTCGTGTGGAGTCAAGATTCTCCTCCTGGTCCCACATTTCCGGTTGGCACAGGCTCTGATACCATATGTAACGACCCGTCCCCACCCTGCACAATATTATCCGCTTTGGCCGCCAAGTCCTAGTGGACTTCCCAGGGGGGTCACCCATCCTTGGACTAATCCAGGATGACCACGCTCAACTGGGATGTTCCAATGGGCTTTGACGCCCATACGGCTTTAAAAGGCCTTGTGCTAGGTAGGTTCATGATCTATTATTTATAGTACACACAACTTACATCCACCAAGCGATGTGGGACTTGTCCATCGACCCGGATCTCCCATCTGGGACTCCAGGTGACACCTTAGACTGGGGTGTCACTCTATCCTCCTTACAAAAATTTCATACTCGAAATTTCTAGAGTCAACGAACCAAGATATCACGATAAGAAAAGAAATTCTCAAAAAATCGAACCGCTTTGAACGTTTCTCCAAACCCCAATAAATGGGTAGGTTACCTCCCAAATTTCGTAACAACGACATCCAATGCCATGACTAAGACCTCAAACACTCAAAACATCAATAGGGCAACTCAAGAACTTGCAACATCGAAATGAGGAATAGATTAGCCAAGAACAAACTCACATGGCGGATACACCGGCACGCCGAGGACACGCCGACACACCGAGGACACACCGACACGCCAAGGACACGTCGAAGACACGGCGATCGCACCCAACTCGAATAGCCAAGGTGCTATGACTACAAGGCAATCGACAAAAAGGATAGTCAACATTCCCAAATCTCCAGCTACAACTGACACCAAGAGGTACCTAACACAAGGGACGCGATAGGATAACGTACATATGCACCCGAAAGCGCTATGTAACAAAAAAAACGGAATCCATCGAGAAGAAGAAAATATCATGCTTCCGCTATGCCATTCTGATACAATACGAATACTCCAATAGGACACAGATACTCTGATAAGAAACGGATACTCCGATACAAAACGGATACTCCCGAGGAGCTAACAATAAGTCAACCGTGAGGCAAGGAAATGTCTTGATGAGCGGACACTCCTGAACATCGAACAAGAGAAGGGATAACAACTTATGAGGCTCATCTAGGGTAGGCTTATACATAGTATCTGTTGGGGGCCGAACTAATCAGAGGCCGGAGCCACGACCTCCTCCGGGAGGACCACAACACAGGCTAGCTATCAGGGACCGAGCAGAGCAGAGTCGGTGTCAGGACCTCCCTGGGACTCTCTCCGGCCCAGGAGACTCACAGCCCAGGGCGGAGCCTAGCCAAGGAAACAACATGTTAAGGTCATGCGACCAAGCAGAGACCGACGAGTGGGGGGCTTTCCCGGGGCTCACTTCGGCATAGGAGGTTTACTGCTCGAGACAACTACCTAGCTAACGATTTACTGTACCGAGGGGTGCCCCTACGTCCGAACAGGACAAATACCTTGACTGTAGCAAAGATTCCCTCGGAGACAGTATCCCGGGTTTTGCGTACATGGGAAACAAACGCCTGACACGAGAGTCAGCTTTTCTGTGATTCCTGCAGCATGTCAGACATACTTTATCAGCTTTTCTGTCGCCCAATGCTGTCAGGCGGTGCCGCCTGACATTGTCAGAGCCAACCTGTCGGCCGGATGTTTAGGCACGCGGAAGGGAAAAGTGCCCTGCCCATGACGCAGCACAGCATCATAGTCACGCCGAAGCGCGTGTCTCTCACTCTCCGATAGTTCTATAAATGGAGGGAGCATTCAATGCAGAGGTACATCTTCTCACTCTAGCACAAGCTCTGTCCATTTACTTTCTCTCTCTAGAAATCCCTTGCTGACTTAGCCATCGGAGGGTCCACCGGCAACATTCGCCGGTAGCCTAACGTTTCCTTCTATTGCAGCCAGGTTCAGCCGCTCATCTCCACCGCTATCA
>NMUG010006473.1:0-12571 GCA_002855965.1 Monotropa hypopitys | reverse complement strand
CCTTGGTCGGTGATGCCTTCTTGAATCTTCTTAAGCTTGGAATCTTCCATTTGTAGTTGCTTGACTTCCTCAAGAATCGATGATTCTACAATAATCGTCGCAAGGTGTATTAGATACGAATTCTCTTGCTTCCTGCTAAGCGCGTTTTCTACCACGTTAGCCTTCCCAGGATGATACTGAATATTGAGGTCATAGTCCTTCATAAGTTCCAGCCATCTGCATTGCCTGAGGTTCAGCTCCTTCTGAGTAAATACGTACTTCAAGCTCTTATAATCGGTGAAGACATCGCAAGTAACTCCATATAAATAGTGACGTCAAATCTTAAGCGCAAAGATAACCGCTGCAAGCTCCAAGTCGTGCGTAGGATAAATCTTCTCGTGAGTCTTCAATTGTCGTGAAGCGTAGGCAATTACCTTCCCATCTTGAATCAACACACATCCTAGTCCTTTGTGTGAAGTATCGCTGTAGACTGCAAACTTTTCTTCTTTGTTGGGTAGAGCTAGAACTGGTGCTGTTGTAATCCTCTTCTTTAATTCTTGAAAACATTCTTCTCGCTCCTAAGTCCAAATGAAAGGCTCTCCTTTACGTGTAAGCTCCGTCATTGGTACTGCAATCTTTAAAAAATCTTTGACAAAGCATCGATAATATCCAGCGAGTCCAAGGAAACTACGAACTTCCGATACTGAAGTTGGTACTGACCAATTGATTACTGCTTCAATCTTCTGAGGGTCCATTGAAACGCCTTCGTTGTTGATGATGTGCCCAAGGAAATGGACACTCTTGAGCCAAAATTCGCATTTACTAAATTTTGCATAAAGCTTCTTCTCTCGTAGAATTTGCAAAACTGTTGCCAAATGAGTTGCGTGTTGCTCCTCGTTCTTTGAGTAGATCAAAATATCATCGATGAATACAATCACGAACTCGTCAAGATAGTCGGTGAAGATTCGATTCGTGAGATCCATGAATGCTGTTGGCGCATTGGTTACTCCATATGGCATGACTAGAAATTTGTAGTGGCCATATCTGGTACGGAATGCAGTCTTCTCTACATCTTCTGCTCTGACCTTCAGTTGATGATATCCTAAGTGTAAGTTGATCTTCGAAAATACTCGTGCTCCTTGCAATTGATCGAATAAGTCGTCGATATGTGGTAATGGATACCTGTTCTTGATCGTAATTTTGTTCAACTCCCTGTAGTCGATACATAGACGCATGGTTCCATCCTTCTTCTTGACAAAGAATACTGGTGCTCTCCATGGTGATGAGCTTGGTCTGATGAAATCTTTGTCCACGAGCTCTTGTAGTTGAATCTTCAATTCTTTAAGTTCGGTTGTCTCCATTCGATAAGGTGCTTTAGATATCGGTTGAGAATCGGGTATGATATCATTAGAGAAATCAATTTCTCGATCGATCGGTATGCCTGGTAACTCTTTAGAAAAAACATCGGTAAAATCTCGAACTATCGGAATATCTGTTATTGTGGAATCTCTTGCCAAAGTAGTAGAAATACTACAGAGATAACCCAAACAACCTTTCTGCAAAAGGCGACGAGCTTTTGCTACCGAAACAAAATAAAGTGGTGTAACAACCTTTTCCCCTTCAAGTTTCATCTCCCCATCTTTAAACTCTTCAAATATAATCGACCTTGAAGTACAATCTATTTTCGCTTTAAACTTGGATAGCCAATCCATACCAATGATCACATCAAAATGTGTCATGGTCAAGGGAATCAAGTCCATCATCATAGACACTTCCCCAATAATAGCTTCGCAGTTTCTCAAAACTGTTGAGCATACAATGCTCTTACTTGCAGGTTGGGATACCAAAAGATCATAATCTAATGGCTCAGAAATTCTACCCATCTCTCCGGCATGCTTCATAGAAATAAAGGAATGCGTAGATCCAGAATCAAATAGCGCATAAGTAGGAAGTCTACAGATAGAAATTCTACCTGCTATGACTCCTTCGTCATTCCTAGGATCACCTGGAACAATAACAAATGCCCTTCCTTGCCTCTGATTCCGATTTCCCTAATTAGCATCAATCCTCGGGTTCCCGACAGGTACTGTGTTAGCTCTAGTGAGTACATTAGGACACGCATTCTTGTAGTGCCCCACTTGACCACATCCAAAACACACCGCGGGTCCTCTTGCCCAGCATTCTCCTTCATGACTCTTCCCACACTTGGGACAATTTGGCCTCTGCCTTTGTTGATTGTTGCTTCTTCCTCTCTGGTTCCTCTGCTGATTCCTTCCATAGTTTTTTCTTTCTTCGAATAGCTCGATCCTCCTTGGCTTTGGTTCCTCTTCCTTTCATTAAACCTCCTTGCTTCATCAACATCTTGCTCCACCAAGATAGCCCTGTCCAAGACCTCAGCATACGAAGGTAGCTGAAAAGGACGAATAATCTTCATTATTTCATGTTCGAGTCCTTCCTCGAGCTTCTGAGCCTTTATCTCGTCATTAGCAACCAAATACGGTGCGTAAACAACAAGATTTGTAAAATCTGCCTCGTAGTCAGCCACAGTCATTGCTCCTCTCTGCTTCAGGTTCTCGAATTCCATTCTCTTTGCATTCTGCATAGCTCTTGGCATAAACTTCTCACGAAAGTTCTCCAGAAATCTCTCCCAAGACATATTGTGTTCAGAAATGCTCTTTAAATTCCACCACCTATTGGCTTCGCCTATCAACAAATATGACGCAATCTCGACTTTGCGCAGGTCCGTACATCGGAGAAAATGAAAATTCTTCTCTAGCTCCGCACTCCATGCGTTCGCTTTAATCGGGTCCATTCCTCTAGGAAAAGTCGGAGGCTTGAGTTTAAGAAACTCCTTTACAGCGCTACATTGTGAATTTGTTGAGCCGGATTAACTCCTTCATCCTCGGGAATTGCTGGTGGTTCAACCACAGGTTCTGGTTGTCATCGCATTTGCTCAATCGTAGCCTGTTGAGCTTGGACAGTTCTTGCCAATGTCCGCACCATATTGCATAGTTCAGCAATCTCGTATCGCTCTTGACCAGTTGCTCGAGTATTAACCATTCTGAATAAGAAATACTTTAATCAAAAGATGGGAATGCTTCCGACATAATATTAGGAAATCATAGATGCATAATTGTGTCCGGTACACAACAAAAATACTCCGAATATAGCAACTAATAAAATGTCACTCATTATCTGAGTCACTGGACCACTCATAAGGAGGGTAGATCCATTCCTGATAAGCTATTTCTAAGTTATCCTCAAAATCAAGGTTTTCATTCAAGACGTGTGGTATGTCGACTAGGCCATCCACTACTGGTAGGTTTGCATCGAGGTCTTCCTCTTCCATTATCACCTCTTCTTCTTCTTCTGAAATATTTTCCTCTGGATCCGATTCTTCATCTTCCTCCACATTACCATCGAGATGATGCAAAGCTATCATGAATATTTCATCGAGACTCCATTGCGGCATCCATTCTCTAGCCATGGAGCAAGCATGTTCTTTGAGCCTGAGACGATAGTCTATCATTACGCGAATTTGCTCTTCAGTACGATGCATATTTGCATATGCAACCTGCGTCGCAATGCTGCAAGCCATGTGCGTAGCATCCTCAATGAGCCTTGCTTCCATTTTTTCTCCTTCTAAAGGAAATATTCCTTGAAGTCCGTTTCCATGGTGACCATCGGAATCGTCACTAGAATAGTCATCATGATCAGAGTCGCTGCTAGACATAGCTACAAAACTCATAGTAATTCATTTCCAAATATCGTATTTGTGCTTCTAAGTGAGTGCCTTGCTTCCTGTCTCTGATTTGTTCAGAAATTCATCAACTCAAGCTCTGATACCACTTCTGTCATGATCCATCTCGATCTCAAGATGAGTACATGACCGGCCAACGAGCAAGCTCACTAAAGGCCTAAGATAAAGAGTTGAAGAATTTCTTAATAATATAAATATGTGGAAGCGTGTGAACAAAAACCAGAGCAGTGATATAGATGTTCTCATTAATTTCCCAGGATTACAAAATACAGGCTTTAACACAGCCAATACATCAAGAGTACAACAAAAGATCTCCAAAATATCATTAAACATGGAACTGCCATCTCATTCTTTATCCTGACCTGAAAATGGTTTTAGATAACGCATAAGCTATAAATCTAGAGTGAATTGTTAATACTGCAGTACAAGTTTTATGGATTAACATTCTTTCCTGCAAGATTAGTTTCACAGATAAAATATGGCTCAAAGGCTCAATAGAAATAATGATGCTTATCATAGTTCCTCTTTTGCTTTAGTCATATGCCAACCTGTATATCCATCTCCAACATAGTTTACCATAAATTGAATTGGCATGTGCCATATAGGCTCATCATTCCATCATTTCATCATCTTGCCCTTGTCGTATGAGCATTCATCAAACAACATTCATACTTCCGCTTGTGTCGTATAAGCGTAGTCATTCATGCCATTATGCTTGTGTCGTATAAGCATATTTCTCAATATCATGCTTGTGTCGTATAAGCATTTCAGTACATCATGCCTTATGCTTCTATCGAATAAGCATATCAACAAAAGGCTCATATCTTGTGCTTTTGTTGTATGAGCACCTCATTTCCGTTTCATCTCCATTTCAATTTCTTTTTCTCTTTATTTTAGTATAAATCCTTGTCGTATGGATTTTCATAAAGACAATACATCAATCAATATTCCAAATTACTCATCCATGTGTAAATAAGAGTTTGTGCATAATCCATGCTTCAAAATTTTCTTGGAAATAACATATCATTTTGGTTTAATAACCATAAGTATATTCTTCAAAGGAAATGCACTTGAAATTGTACGAGTAGAGCAGTATATAGAGATTTACCTGAATAGGATTCTTAAGCTTCTAAATCTCCTTCTTCCCAATGAAAGCTAGTCCAAATCTGGATAACAAATCAAACATTAAAATTCCATAGAAACCTACTGCCCAAGTGAACTGCCGAGCTGAGCTAACCGGAGCAAGACTGCCGGAGGCTTATGTCCGGAGCTTAGTCTAACCGGATGACTCCTGCCGAGATGCCATGCTATGGTCCGGACATCATTTTGATCAGAGTTAAATATTCAGATCCGGAAATTTGATTTCAAGTCGGTTATAGCTCGAAAATGACCAGAGGATCGTTTAAAAGGTCTTGGGTCAATTGCCCGAACAACCAGAGTTGTTGCCGAGCTGCTGAAGTTAAAGAATGGCTGACTTCTGCCGAGCACAACTTGCTTTAGACAGAATGATGGCCAATCAATCAACATATGTAAAGGAGTGCGGCCGGACTAATAAAAGACTTGGCCGAACTAAAATAATGATCTGGGCATAAGATTAGCTGAATGCTAGCTTTACCAAGCAAGAATAAATGGTCTATCGTTTTGGATGAACATAACTCTTCCGAGCTGATCAAATGTGGATGTGAGCGACAACAATAGTGTGCGGGAAGACTCCGAATGAGTCTGCCGAGCTAAAATTATTGAGGCTAGACTTGGATTTAAGTCTGCCGAGCAATAACTTAGTATTCTAGGGCCTTTGCCGAACACAAAATGGTAAAATATAAGAGTTATACCTTTGGGCAAAGATCAATGTGCCAAAGGTCAACAATTCAAGGCTAAAAAGCTTGTGCCGAACTGATTCTGATGTGAAGGATGTCTTGCTGAGCTGTTCGGATGAATTGGAATCCTTGCCGAAGTAAAACGAGTCGTCTGGAAGTCTAAAAATAACTTGCTGAGCTGAATAACAATCTGACCAGAGCTTAAACAACGTTTATGAAGAGTTCGGTTGTACGGCTAAGAGTTGCCAAACTGGGTTAATGGTTAGGTTGTACGACAGAAGGTTTGCCGAGCACTTTGAGTGTGGAAGACGAGCCGCCGAGCACTTGAAATGAATATTCAAGGCTTGGTCGAACTGAATTGCTTCGGTCAGAACTTCTAGAGAGAGAAACAGAGAGTTTGGGTGTTTTCAATCGTCGTTGTACCAAGAATGGTATGAATGGTTCGAGTATTTATAGGTTTTAAGAAAAGAATAATTGATCCGGACTGTGGCAGACACCTAAACATTGCCACTCACCAAAGGTAGGCCCCACCGGCCGCCCAGCCTTGGCTTCTAGCCAACTGACCTCAGCCCACTCAGCCACACAGCCTTGTCTCTTCTGCCAAAGTGCAATGTGACGTCAGCCCACTCAAAACTCTTGTCTCATTCGACAGAGTGGTTGTCCAGATAGACTGCCTACATGGCCGCACTGCCATGTCCGAGCTGACCTGGACGGACCTCCACGTGGCCGGACTCCTAGGTCGGATCCCTACTGAGCTTGGCAACTACTCAGCCGGACCCCTACTGTTCGATAGACCTTGGGTTTGCTCCCCAAACTTTATCCTCTTACACTTAGGTCCCTGGTTTAATTCTTTTCTATATTTATAACCTCAAGACTATTCCAAGTCTAATAAAATCCTCAAAAATTCATATTTGCCCAAATAAAATCCTAATAAATCTTTTAGAAACTCCCAAAATTTATATTTGCATAATTTAAATATTATTATTTAATATTTCCTAGGACCGGGGTCTCACATTTTTTATGTTCGACATTGTATCATTACCGTCGCTTCGTTGGTAACGGTGAAACTTGTAATGTTCGATTGGGCCGTAGTGGATCCTTCATTGCATCCTGATGCACGATACCTACTCTTTTGCATTTATTCCCTATTGGAGCTTGCGGTATGTGGTTGACCCCCTCATCTCACCTTGGCAAGCAAAAGTCTGAAAGACTTGTTCTTTGGCTGTTCCTTTATCTCTCGAACATAAATAGTGAGATTGTACAAAGTCCATCCATTCTGAATTTGCAATCTTGTACTGTACATCGTCACTCTTGTGCATTAACTTCTCTATGATGTCTCTTGCTTGTGGTTTGATCCCTATAAAGTTGAGACTGGTTGTCTTTCCCTTCTCGTCTTCGTGTTGCTCGATTGACATTGAGGTCTCTTAGAGGCTGAAATATCCAAAGGTGAGTGAGACAGGTATGTGTATCTCCTCATGTCTCTTTGTTGAGAGAGTATGGTAATGCAGTTTGAGGCATGGTTTGTGGTAGTGGTATATTGGTGGATCAGTGAGGTATGATTTTGTATTGTGCAGGTGCATTGAGAGTTTCGGGTAGAAAACGTGTCTCTTTTGGTTGACTGCACCTACATATATATATATATATATATATCCATATTTTGTCATGATCGGGTGTGTATGTAGTCCATGTCATGTGGTGTAGGGGATGACTAGGAAGGATTGCTTTGAGAAGGCGACTGGCCAGCGCATCTCAAAACAAACGTCCGGGAGTCATTCTAGTACCATACTAGGTAGGTGTTGATAGGTACGGTAACGTACCTATTTATATGTCTTAACCATACAAATTGTTAGTCCTAAAGCCATTATCTAATAAAAGTTGCAGCGTTTTTGGAATAAGTCTCCGTGACAGGAAGTGAGACAGAAATAAGCTAATAAAGTCGTTTTATACGACATGAGAGATCCCGTGAGTTGTCAAGGCCCAAGGAAGATCTCCGGAGCTTGAGGAAGATGAATGAGGGGATGGAGACAAGCTGGAGATAACAAGGAGAAACAATGAAGACAAACAAAGAAGAAGAAAAGTGAAATAACCTTACCCGTAACTGGTTGCGCATCAATCAACTGCAACCGGTAACGCAAGTACTGCAGACACTTGGTGAAGAAATTAAATGCAAGTACAGAAGCTCTCGTAACCGGTTGCGCACTCAACCACAACCGGTAACACATTGCTGAAGAGAAGGGAGAAAGAACAGAACCGTAACCGGTTGCGCTCAGATCAGCCGCAACCGGTAGCGCATGCCCTGCAGGCTTGCAGGCAGGAAGATGGAAGCAAAATAAAGAAAAACTCGTAACCGGTTACGCATTCAACCGCAACCGGTAACTCTTGACTAAAGGAAGCTGGAATGAAGAAGAAGCGTAACCGGTTACGCCTCATTTAGGCGCAACCGGTAGCGCTGTTACGCGGAAGATAATGCTGATGCGGGTTTTTACTAAAAGATTGGACGTGTTTGGACCTTTGTAACCCTTATTAAGGGTAATCAAGGAAGAAGAATGTTGGTTTAGTATAAATAGGGCCCTATAAACATTGTTAGGGCATTCTCTTGATACTTAGAGCTTGTGTGGCGGCTACTAACCTAGGGAGTTCTCTTGGGAAGTTGATCCAACTTGGTGACAGCTTTTTGGATGGCTTTTGCAATGATTTCTCCTCGATCTCTCTTGCTAATTTCTCTTGCTATGGTTGGCTAAGCCCCTCCTACCCTGGGTAATCGATGTAATTCAAACCTCTTGTTATAGGATGTATCTTTTGTTTTACGTTGGGATGATTGTATGAATTTTGACTTGATCCAATATATGTGTATAGATGTTTTTCATTGAATACCTAGTTGTGATTGTGGATTTGTGTTACAATCACTAATTCATACAATGGTGCTTTATGGATCTACCTAGCACGAATAAGATGGATTATACATCCTAGACGGGTCGTGCCCTCAGACGAGCCGTGCCCTTAGACGAGTCGTGCCCTAGTGACGGGTCGTACTGTGATAGTCCATGCTATTCGGCGAAGTGGATATCTTCCTCTCGCAGCAATAATTGCAATATGTTGTTCGTGAGATATTCCAACTAAAACCGGGCTTTCATTGAATCCTATAACATTTGGTAAAGCGATTACTCGAGAACCCAGGGTCTTTTTATCAAAGAAGTAAGTATTTTAATTTTAATTTTAGTTAATTAGTTTAAAGCAACAAAACTCAAATCCCGTTCAGAACTTAAGTTAATCAATTTAAATTCACTAAGTTAAGAACCTTCACTTTCCCTGGATCGATCCTTGACTTACCACTACTATATTGTAGTGTTATTTCATTGAAATAAATATTATTTTTGACTCGCGCACGACAGCGATCAAATTTTGGCGCCGTTACCGGGGAAAGTCAACGTTTTTGCTTTAGTTGAGTTTTTATTAATTTCTTAAGTTCGTAGTTGTCTTTTTATTTTCTTTTAATTTTGTTCTTAGTCTTGTATGCACGGGCGACGCTCTTTGCACCCAGAGCTAGAAGACTTAAATGTGGAACTAGAGAAAACATCCAGAATCAACCGTTCTATATCAAGGAATCATCCTCCGATTCCAATGGCTGAAAATTTTACAAACAATGATCCACCCACTGGCAATAATCAAAATAATCAAAATAATCCTCAGGCCAGGGGTGAGAACAACCAGAGACCACAACTGGTGGTCGATGATAATGACCAACCCCAACATGCATATGGGGGAGGTAATCAGCAAGGCTATCCTTCCATTGGGGACTACTTTGTCCCAGGTCCATACACAAATCCAATGTGTGTGCGACAACCAACAACAGTGTCCACACATTATGAGATAAAACCTGGCCTGCTGAACTTACTTCCCAATTCTTATGGGCGTGAGAACGAAGACCCTTATGCTCATTTGAACGAGTTCATTGATATTTGTTCCACTATGTGATTTGCACACTTCACCGATGATGCTTTACGCTTGAAACCCTTTCCATTCTCACTAAAGGATCGAGCTAAGCAATGGCTAAATACTTTAGCCCCGGGAAGTATCACATCGTGGAACCAGTGTCAACAAGAGTTCCTCAAGAAGTACTTCCCCATTGGAAGGACGAATCAAATTCGCCGTTCTCTCATGAACTTTACTCAACTCGAGGGCGAACAATTCCATGAGACTTGGGAACGCTTGAATGATCTTTTGAGAAGGTGCCCTCACCATGAGGTACCTAAATGGCATTTGGTCCAAACATTCTACTACGGGTTAAGTGAACGTCACCGCTACATGATTGATGCATCTTGCGGTGGCGGATTCATGAATAAGAGTCTGGAGGAAGGGTGGAAAGTCTTCGAACAATTTGCTGAAAACTCTCGGCACCACCAGGACTCTCGCATTGGCAATGACAGGTCCACCACATCTTCCAATAAGCCCCGAGGCTTATATCAAGTGGACCAACAGAATGATTTGAGTCTCAAGGTATACTCACTGGCCAAAAATCTTGACAGCGTCCTATCTTTAGGCCAGAATGCAATCTATGCTCCTCCACCCTCAGCCATTGCTGAGGTGTGTTAGATATGCAGTACTCCAGGGCATACCACTGAAGAATGCCAACATCCATTCCCGCCCCAGGAGACAGAGGAGCAGGCTTGTTTCACCCAAGGCTTTGGTCGCCCGCAAAACGATCCATATTCTAACACCTACAACCCTGGGTGGAAGAATCATCCAAACTTATCGTGGCGACCATCGGGCCAAGGGGCACCATCTTCTTCTAGGCCACCCATAGCCCAACATTCATCTCATCCGCAATCATCCAATCAATCAAATCAACAATTTCATCCTCAATCATCGTATAAACAATCTTCCTCTATTCCTCAACAACACTTCAAATATTCTCCTTCCAATCTTAATTCTTCCATGGACTCTTCCGCTATGCTCAAAATGATTGAGGAGCAGTCTAAAAAAATTCAAGCTCTCACTCAAGTCGTTCATTCGGAGGTCCAATCTCGGGCTAAGTTGGAAGCCCAATTCGGGCAACTAGCTAACCAGTTAAACAAAAGGGATGAAGGGAAGTTACCTAGCCAGCCTATATCTAATGCAAGGAGTGTCCACGAGATTGGTGTGAACTCCAACCATGAATAGGCTAAGGCGGTAACAGTGTTGAGAAGTGGGAAGATAGTCGATACTACTCCAACGGACCCAAAGCCTAAAGAGACAAAGTCTCCATCATCCGGGTGCGCTTCAAACAATGAAAAAGGGAAAGGGCTCGCAGCTGCGAATACATCCTCATCGGACTCACCTATAGTCCCTAAATATGTTCCCCGAGCACCTTTCCTCGCTTGTCTTGATATGCATCCACCCTTCCGCAAGAAGGGAGCCCCTGTTGAGAACATTATGGAGGTGTTCAAGCAAGTGAAGACCAATCTGCCTCTGCTCGATGCCATCCAACAAATTCCTTCCTATGCTAAGTTCCTAAAGGACTTATGCACACATAAAAGGAAGGCACGAGCCAAATTTCTTGAACCCATTCCAGTTCTGCACCAAGTGAGTGCGATTCTTTCAGCCGATATGGCACCCAAGCTACCCGATCCAGGAGTCCCGAGAATTCCATGCATTATTGGTTCTCAAACCATTAATCGGGCACTCTTAGATTTAGGGGCAAGTGTCAACTTGTTACCGTATTCTGTATACGAGAAGCTGGGATTGGGTGAGTTGAAACCCACAGCGGTCACACTCCAGATGGCCGATCGATCTGTGAGAGCTCCTAGGGGTATGCTTGAGGACGTCCTTGTCAAGGTACATAAGTTTTATTATCCAGCTGATTTTCTAGTCCTTGACATGGAACATGTCCATCCCCTGAGCTTGAGAGTTCAAACCCCAGTTATTTTGGGGAGACCATTCTTGGCCACGGCCAATGCCAACATTTTGGTGAGAAGTGGTGTTATGGAGGTGTCATTTGGCAATATGAAGCTAAGCTTAAACATGTATCATGCCTCCCACCAACCAGCTGAGGAGCAAGAATGCCTCGCTATTGATGTAGTTCATGAGTCGGTGGAGGATGCCCTTCCTTACATATTAGCCGATGATCCTATTGAGGCGTGCCTAGCGCATTGGGTTACGAGGAATTTGATATCGATCAGTCCATCGCAGAGGTGAACACATTGTTAGATTTGATACCTCCCATGGATGCATTTGTTTGTTCCTCCTCGTTTGAGCCATTACCCACATTGGCCTCTACACCCACTCCACCATCTGTTGAAAAAGCACCGAAGTTGGAGTTGAAGTCCCTTCCAGCTTCACTCAAATATGTTTTCTTGGGTCCACACGACACCCTACCAGTGATTATCTCTTCAGATCTTTCCTCCACTCAGGAAGATCAACTCATTGTTGTGCTTAAAGAGCACAAGATGGCGATAGGGTGGTCGGTGTCCGACCTAAAGGGGATAGATCCCTCCATTTGCATGCATCGCATCCATTGCGATGAAAACTCAAAGCCTACTCGAGAGATGCAAAGGAGGTTGAATCCCATTATAAAAGAAGTTGTCATGAAGGAGGTGGTCAAACTGTTAGATGCCGGCATCATTTATCCCATTGCCGACATCCAGTGGGTTAGTCCCACTCGGGTTGTCCCAAAAAAGTCCGGCATCATAGTTGTAGAAAATGAGAGGGGTGAGCTTGTTCCGACCCGCCAGACCACAGGTTGGCGTGTATGCATCGACTATCAAAAACTCAACTACATGACTAAAAAAGACCACTTTCCTTTGCCGTTCATTGATCAGATCCTTGAGAGATTGGCCGGTCGTAGCTACTACTGTTTCCTGGATGGATACTCCGGGTATAATCAAGTGGCGGTCGATCCTCAAGATCAAGAAAAAACGACTTTCACGTGTCCATATGGCACCTTTGCGTACCGGCGCATGCCTTTCGACTTGTGCAATGCACCTGCTACTTTTCAGCGGTGCATGGTATCGATTTTTTCGGACTTCGTGGAAAAATT
>NMUG010006472.1:0-12570 GCA_002855965.1 Monotropa hypopitys | reverse complement strand
TATCAATAATCATTTCATCTTTTATCATCGTAAAGCATCAATATGAAAATATGCTTGTGTATTCCATCACGAACAATCATTGCATCTTTTTATCATCATAAAGCATCAATATGGAAATATGAATCATGTTTGTACTTATTAGCAGGTAAAGGAAAACCAAGCATCATTATCATCATCATCTAAAGCAACCAATCAACATAACCAAGCATCATTATCATCATCTAAAGCAACCAATTAACATAACCAAGCATCATCATCATCATCATCATCTAAAGCAACTAATCAACATACTATCATGGATGTTGGATAAGATATCCTAAGAGTGTAAAATCGTAGCAACTAAGCATGTGAGCAGAATTACATTCCCAATCCTCAACAAGTAAACAATCAAGCATGGAAGATCTATTAACATGCAACCAAGGAAGGGTAACGACAAGTAGCATCTAATCAGGTAGGTACAATCATCAAATATTAATCAAGTTATCACAACTGTATAACGATAGGTTACTTGTGAAAGAAATCTACACACTCACCAATAATATGCAAGCACTAACGGACGAATCTACTGGATCGTCTTAAAAGACTCCGACTTGTCTCCTGTTATACATTAAAAGGGTATAAGAATTCTCCTTAAGTACTTAATATTCATTAGATACTTAAATATTAGTTACTGACCTTTTTAACCTCTTAGCCTCTTAATTCCCTCTTAAATAATACTCATACACAATCTAAGATGACCATTTAAGAAAATTAGGTTTTTCCACAACATTTCACAAACCGGTATGGAAACCGGTATGCAGCCGGTATACCGCTCGGCATGCCGGTCGGCATGTCAGTTAGTTCATTTTTTTGTTTTAATACTAACCCCAAGGCTTACTGTACAATTTTACTAAGGCCGGTATGCAACCGGCATGCCGCCCGGTATACCGGCCGGTATACCAGTGGCTCACCGGTTAGAATTTGGTCTCTGTAACTCATGTTTTGTGACTTGCAGGCGAGGCCGGTATGGCATCCGGTATGCCGCCCGGTATACCGGTGTGCATACCGGTGAGTACGCAGAACAGCAGAAACTAAAAACTGCTAATCTCACTTCGGTTTTTCTTAATCAAAACTCATCTAAATCAATTTTTAGTCCACAAATCAGAGAAAACAAATACTCTAGGATGTAGTACTCATCTATCCTCAAATCATACTCAAATATGGACTTAAAAAATCAACTCTAACTTACCTAAATCCATGATTTTCAAAGTAGATCACAAAAATTCAGTGACTAAACATGATTAATGAAAAATCCCTAATCTGGGCTTAATTAAGTACGAAATTAAAGATCCAAAACTATAGAGTTTACCTCAAGGATGTTAAGAACAACTTTAAAAAAGAGATTTCCTCCAAACAACCTCAATCCTTGCCTTGATTTCTTAATTTCTCCAAGCCTCTCTCACTAATCCTCTCTAGCCACCAAGAACACTCCTTAATCCTAATGAGCCTTAACCTCTCTATATCACCCTAATCAGAATTTTAAGTGAGCATTCCAATATTGCCCCTCATTCCAAACACTAATCACCCATGCATGCCACCCCTTATTCCTAATATATATATTCATTTAGCCTTCTATTTATTATATAAAAATCTTATTTAATTACCCAAAACTCTTCCACACCATTATTTCTTCTTCTTTATTCTTCCAATAAAATAAATAAATCTAATTAAATTATTTAAAAATAAGTATGGGTATTACATCTCTCCCCCACCTAGGAAATTTCGTCCTCAAAATTAGAATACGTACCCGATATGAATAAGTGTGGATACTTAGTCCTCATGGCATCTTCTCCCTCCCATGTAGCCTCTTCTACACCATGATTCCTCCAAAGAAATTTCACCCACATGATCTTCTTGGAGCACAAAATTTGCTCCTTTCTATCGATGATCCGCAAAGGTTCCTCGGCATAGGATAAGTCTTCTTGCACTTCCAACTCTGCGGTATTCAACACATGCGAGGGGTCCACAATATATTTTCGCAAGTTGGATACATGAAACATATCATGTAGTCGAGACAACTCCACCGACAACAACAAGCGATAAGCAGAAGCACCAATCCGCTCTACAATCTCATACGGCCCCATATATCTAGGAGCCAATTTCCCCTTGCCTTTGAATCACACTACACCCTTCCATGGAGATACTCTTAGGAAAACAATATCACCCACATCAAACTCCAACTCCCTACGGCGACTGTCAGTATAACTATTTTGCCGACTCTGAGAAATCCTCAAACGCTCTCGAATCAACTTAACACCATCAGAAGATTGCTGGATCAACTCTGGTCCTAATAACTACCTCTCTCCCATCTCACTCCAACAAAGAGGAGTGTGACAACGCCTCCCATAAAGAGCCTCATAGGGTGCCATTCCAATGCTAGTCTAGAAACTATTATTATAAGCAAATTCCACTAAAGGAAGATAATCATCTCAAGCACCTCGAAAGTCCAACATACAACCCCACAACATGTCCTCCAAAGTTTGGATAGTCCTCTCTGACTGCCATCGGTCTGCGGATGAAAGGCCATACTAAACTTCAAAGAAGTTCCCAAAGCAGACTGCAAACTATGCCAAACACAAGAAGTAAATTTCGGATCCCTGTCACTCACAATAGAATTAGGTACTCCGTGCAATTTAACAATCTCATCAATGTATAACTTGGCATATCTATCAGTAGTGTACGTAACTCGAACATGCAAAAAGTTAGCAGACTTCGTCAGCCTATCCACCACCACCCAAATAGAATCAAAGCCTCTACTGCATCTCGGCAAGCCAACCACGAAGTCCATAGTCACATGCTCCCACTTCCACTCAGGTATCGGTAGATTTTGCAACAAACCCTGCTGGCCGCTGATGCTCTATATTAACCTGCTGGCAAGTTAAGCATTTTGCTACAAACTCGGCAATATCATTCTTCATACCTCTCCACCAAAAGTTTTCCCGAAGGTTCCAATACAACTTGTTACCTCCCGGGTGCATAGCATAAGCAGAATAGTGACCCTCCTCCAAAATACTGTGCCTCAAATCTGGGTCATTAGGAACACACATCTGTGTCCCAAACAGAAGAATACCATCACTGCTAACTCTAAATTCACCTCCCAAGCCTTCTGCCACTAACTTCTTCTTGGACACAAGAAACTCATCCAGATCTTGCCCCACTCAAATCTGATCTATAAAAGTAGGTCTAATAGAAAAACGAGCCAAAAGAACATCTTTCGAATTCACCTCAAACATGGCATCCATCTTCTTCATCTCACAAAAATTTGCAATGCGAGCAGATCGCACACAAGATAAACTCCCTGCCGACTTATAGTTCAAAGCATCTGCAACAACATTCACCTTCCCCGGATGATAATGAATAGAGCAATCATAGTCTTTGATTAGCTCCATCCATTGTCGCTGCCTCAAATTGAGCTCCTTCTGAGTAAATAAGTATTTAAGGCTTTGGTGGTTAGAAAAGATCTCGCACGTGACTCTATACAAATAATGGCGCTACTACTTCAATGCAAATACCACTTCAGCCAACTCAAGATCATGAACTGGATAATTCAATTCATTAGGCTTCAACTGACGAGAAGCATAAGCAATCACCTTGCCCCGTTTCATCAAAACACAACCCAAACCTCGCAAAGAAGCATCACTATAAATCACCACATCTTCAGTGCCATCAGGAACTGACAAAACAAGAGCAGACACTAACCTCTCCTTCAACAATCTGAAACTCGCCTCACATTCATCAGACCATATAA
Organism: Monotropa hypopitys; assembly: GCA_002855965.1. Taxonomy (NCBI): domain Eukaryota; kingdom Viridiplantae; phylum Streptophyta; class Magnoliopsida; order Ericales; family Ericaceae; genus Monotropa; species Monotropa hypopitys. The sequence continues at coordinate 8,783 of NMUG010006472.1, read as the reverse complement.
ACTTCACATTCTTACAAATCAGCTTTGTCATCGGCAAAGCAATAGAAGAGAACCCCGGAATAAATCGACGATAGTAATTGTCTAACCCAAGAAAACTGCGAATCTCCGTCACACTAGTTGGTCTCTCCCAACTAACCACTGCCTCTACCTTTTTCGGATCAACACGGATTCCTTCTCTGGATATAACATGGCCCAAGAATACAACTTTCCACAGCCAGGACTCACACTTGCTAAATTTACCGAACAAACGCTTCTCCCTCAAGGTCTGCCATACTAACCTCAAATGCTGCTGATGGTCTTCTTCGCACTTGGAATAGACCAAGATATCATCAATAAACACAACTACAAATGAATCCAAATAGGGTTGGAAAACCCTGTTCATAAGATCCATAAATATAGCTGGAGCATTAGTAAGACCAAAAGGCATCACTAGAAATTCGAAATGCCCATACTGCATTCGAAAAGCAGACTTGGGTACATCCTCATCTCTGATCTTCAACTGATGATACCCCGATCTCAAATCGATCTTCGAAAAGACTGTAGCTCCCTGCAACTGATCGAACAAATCATCAATTCGCGGAAGTGGATACTTGTTCCACACTGTCACTCTATTAAGTTGCTGATAGTCTATGCACATTCTCATAGACCCATCTTTCTTCTTCACAAAAAGAACAGGAGCACTCCACGGTGACATATGGGGTCTAATAAAACCCTTATCAAGATATTCTTTAAGATGTACCTTCAACTCTAGCAACTCAGCTGGTGCCATACGATATGGAGCTATAGAAATAGGACTCGCTCCAGGAACAAGCTCAATAGTGAACTAAATCTCCCGATCAGGCACAATACCCAGCAACTCATCCGGAAACACATCAACAAAATCCCGTACTATCGGAATATCGGCAATGTTAGGATTAGACTGCTGCGTATCAACCACATGCTCCAAAAATCCCTTACATTCCTTGCTCAACAAGGCACTGGCTCGCAGACAAGATATCAATCTACACTTTCCCACAACTTTCTCCGCACAAAACTTCACCTCTTCATCATTCGGAAAACAAAAGATCACTTCCTTCCTCAAACAGTCAATCACTTCACGATGGGTGGATAGAAAATCCATCCCCAAAATAATATCGAAATCCACCATGGGCAATGGAATCAAATTCACCAATAGAGACTTTCCACCCAACAATAGCTCACACCCCAAATAACACGAGTTCACCCGAACGGGTTCACCCACTGGTGTAGAAATAGATAAAATATATGGCAGCATAGAAGGTAGTCTGTCCAACTTCAAACCGAAAGCTACTGATACAAAAGAATGTGTCGTACCAGAATCTAATAGAACACGAGCATAATGACCAGCTATAAAAAATAGTACCTGCAACCAACTCTGGTGTTACCTCAGCCTCCTAGCGGGTAATAGCAAAGACTCGACCTGGCCTCATCTGGCTTCCAGCACTGGCAACTGCTCCACTTTAAGAACCAACCGCTGCAGAAGGTGCCGACCTACGCGGCTAAGAACACTGTGAAGACTTGTGTACCCACTCTCCATAATTGAAACACTTGAACTTCGCATCCCCACCCTTGGGTCCTGGACAATCTCTGTGAACATGCCCTGCTTCACCACATCCAAAACATCGTCGCTCTCCACTTAGAGTACTCCCCACTGATTAGCTCCCACGGTTCTGATTACCATCCTTTCTTTCCCATCTTCCCTATGATTTTGAGCCACTGTGATTTTTCTTGAAAGGGGGTTTATTCACCCCAGTTTTGAAATTTCCTCTTGCACTAGAGGACTTGCTCTACTATCCTCCGCCTGAATTATTTCTCCTCACACACTGTTCATTCAATCCATCCACATCTCTACCAGTATGCCGAGCCATGTCGACAAGGTCATTATAATCCCTCTTTGAAGGAAGTCAATCTAGTAGCCACACTGGAATTCAGACCATGCAACAGTGGTACCCTCTCTCTGAAGGAAGTCAACCTGTAGTATCCTCTGGTAGATCCGGGGCCTGAAGGGAGGGATCTGTAGCAACGGTGGCAGAGGGAGAAATGGCCAGAGGAGCATCGATCGGAGGGACATTAGATCAGCTACTGAGCAAATTCCAAACATGGGCCGCTCTTCTCTTCACCATCTAAGGTGTCTCGGGAGTCTCATATTCTATCCTTTCCGGACTGTCGAGATCTACTATGGTGCGGGAGGTGATTTCGACAGGTGGAGGAGTCGTTTCAGCCGAAGGCCGGGGTCTTGGAGCCCTTGTTTTGATAAAAGACTAGTACGAGGATTTGTATCCCAGAAGGACTGGAACGTCCCGGGAAGACAAGGGCAGCTCAAAAAGTTTAGCGATTCAGTCTTCTGCGACAGCGTTCTTGTTTCGCTCGACGGTTCGAGAAACTGCAGGGAACCGAAGCAAATGTTAGAAGAAAGTACAAGCTGAAATTTACCAAGGGACATAGGAATTCTTATCAAGATTGTCGGTGGCCCAAGGCACCGAATCTCTTGGGTTGTCCCAGTTGCCCCGGACGGCAACAAATTTGCTGGCCCAGGGGTCCGAGTCAGGGAGCCGGTTGAGCACCGAGGCATAACCCTTCTGGGTTGCAAGGAAGTAGCACCCAAAGCTTTGTTCTGATTAATGGAGTATAGCCCGAAGAATTCGGGCATGCCAATGTTCAGATTGAACTGGCGGTTCAGTTCCACCAATGAAAGAACGATCCGGTAGAAATTTACCGTGAACTGGACCGTCGTGAGGTTCAGCTCATTTAAAATTTTTGCAAGCAGCTCGGTCATGGGGAACTGGAGCCCCCTTCTATGATGGCCATGAGGGAAACAATAATTTGTCCCATCCGGTGTTTAATGTTCGGAGCACCATTCGCATCCAAAGGTACCAGTTCCACAAGGACATCCTCCGGGATAGAATACTTTCTCCGGAATTGTCCAAGGTTCGGCCTGCTGGAAAAGTAATTTGCAAAGGGGCTGAGCCCGGTTGGTTCGGAAGCTACCCTACTTGGTTTGGCAGCAACCCTACTTGGTTCGGCAACACCGCTCCGGTTTCCCGACATGATGACCTGATCAAAGTAAAAGAAAGGAGATTAGAAGCAATGGTCCAGAAGGAAGGGGTCACGCTAGGCGCGATGTAGCAAGGCTACAGTTCCCTGGTCAATGCTACCATATGCATGGGATTGCAGGTTTTGGGGAAAGGGGGCATTCTATCCCCCAAATTCAAATAAAGAGGAAAATAATAGTGCGGAAATAAAAATTACCCAGATGGAAGAAGAATCGAAGCACTGGAGAAGCTGGAATTCAAGGAAAGATTGCAGGATTGCGGCGAGAGCTCTGGATAGCAAAAGTGTTGGAACATGGAAGTCTTGGGGCTTATATAGCTTCCCTCGTGACGATTCAAATTCAAAACAGACGGGCACATTTATCGAGGCACCGACCACCGGATGGTGACGCGTGGCAGGAAGATTCCAGAAGAGTCACCGCGACCGTTGGATGGGACACGTGCCTAGGGACCAGATTTGTCGGACTAGTCTTGAGCCGGACACCTCAAGACATAGCCATTAAGGCAGGATGCTCCCGGACCACCATGGTCATCTAGGTCGAAAGACAGGTGTTAGTTCGGTACTTATCCGGAGCATAAACTCAATACTTGTGGCCCGGTTGGACCGTAAGTATTGAGGGGCTATTGTGGTTACCGAACCATGTATGACCCTTGGTCCGGATCATGGAGCAAGCCCATTGAGGGCATGCCCATATTAGGCTGGACAGGTTGGTTGGACCGATTGGAGGGCTACCGGCCCAGCACGCGACTTGAGCCATTAGGCAAGGGAAATGTTACGGTAACCCGGGGGGTTACCCGGCACCGGACCTTTTGGTTAGGGTACAATGAAGGGGAAATTGACCAGCACAAAGGTGCCACGAGACAGCACTATCGGTCTCTGGACCACGGCCCAATGGGCAAGATGCAGAAGCCCGGAACATGGCATCCTTGGAATGGTCTTCTACCGGGCCAGTTTACCTCAGATCAGTATGGACCAGTTTACCTCAGATCAGTATGGACCGGTCAGACTCATTATGGAAAGATTGGGAGATCCCGGATATTGCAGCAGAATATCCGGGACGGTTACCGAGATTATCGTCGGATTGGACACACTACGGGATAGCTATAAATACAACTATTGTAGAGCTGGGTAGGGGCTGGATTCTTCTGGTTTTACAGAGTTTTTACGCTACCACGTTACTCTCTCAAAACTCTCATCTGACTTAGGCATCGGAGAGCCTTTTCGGCGACTGGTGCCGGGCAGTTCTAACATTTTCTTTGGTTGTAGGAGCCGTTTGAAGATACCTCAGGATCGGATCTTTGGTAAGTAGATCAGGTCACGGGTCCAGGAACCCACAGACATTACCGCTTGGTACACAAAACTTATTTGTGCAATTAACTCTAAAATCAGTTGGTTCAATGGAAGTCCAAATCAGAAAATTAAATCAAACACCCAAGCGTAAGTGAAATAATTCAAAAGAGGTTGTCAATCAAGCATAATAATTCTGGTAAATAATCAGGTCATCTCCTCAGGAACTTGGGAGATTTCAATTTTTCTTCAAACAGTGCTTATGTGTGGAGTCTAAGAATAGAAAATTCAGGATGGGTTGAGTATCCAGAATTCTGGATTGAAATTCAAAATAGTTGGGTAAAAAAATTTGGATATTAAAATTAATGAATGAAAAGAGAACCTAATTCTCGGATCTAAGCTAATTGAACCACGTCACTTTCAATCTCTAAAAATACCTCATAATCATCCACCTAACATTAGGATGATTATAGAAGATAGGCGTGAAAATTCAATCAAACAGAAATTAGAATTGATAGATTAATCTGTGATAGGATTAGTAAACCACTGAGAGATTGATTTTGTGTAAGCATACTATATGCCAATCAATTAATTCTGAACAACGTATCAAACCCAAAATCAATTAATAATGTGGGTTCAAAATTCTACAAAATTAACCTTCAATTCATGAATCAGTGAATTAGTGCATTGAGAGAGAGAGAGAGAGAGCAAGTGCAATTCAATCATCTCAGATCCTTGAATTAGATCCTAAGGGATTTAGCCCCTCATGGATCCTAATTCTACTGAGAAACAATGGAAAACAATGAAACCCATAATTGTATGAATCAGGAATTCAATTAGGTAGAAATTTAATTACCAACTGCAAATTAAAATCAAATGGAGAACAACTAAGTTTATCTACTGCTGGAAATGAAAATCTATGAGAAGAGGAAGAAAAAAAAGATGAAAATCCAAAAACTACTTAACCATATGAAATTTCCTACTACTCTACCTTTTTACTGAGAATGTAAATCATCTCTTCGGAGACTAAATCTCTTCCCTTATATAGTAACCCTAGGGATCCCCTCCAAAATTGCAACCAAGCCCCTTTCAATTCCCCAGAATTTCATTTCTGCCCAAGTGCCTGTTCGAGGATTGATGATGCCAATTATCGGGAGTTAGATTCTGGTTCACCGGGAGTTCAAATCTTCTCTTCTTTCAGTGATCTGTTCCACCGGTAATTGGAGAAACCAATTACCGGGAATCCCAACTACAGCATCTCCTGCAACATCACTTGACTTCTTTACTCTCGATGGTTGAGTGATGCTCTACCAGGAGTTGATACATTTCTTTCATGCCTTCAGTCAGTTCATGATGTACTTCCGGTCATGGTAAAGTGAACTACCGGGAATTCAGCCTTGCAATTCTTCATTCTCTCTTCCAACTCCCGGTCATTTGGAGCTTTCTATCGGGAGTTCAGGCTTCCTTCTTGCTCCTTGCTCACCATCTACCGGGAATTGTGCTAAACTTTTGGGAGTTCACCCTTTGATTTCCTTGAGTAGACCATTTTATTTAAGCCACCTGCAAAATAGCTCAGGCACACACAACACTACTCCCCAAACAAGTTAAATACCTGAATATTCAGTTGTCAATCCCAATTCAGTGTTTCAACAAAATTCCAATCAATTCTAGGATTTTAATCATTGAATGCATGACAAAGTAAAGATGTTAACACCACATATTAGCACTATTGAGTTCCAATCAATTACACCACTTATCAACAATTAGTGTAATGTCCTTTTAGCTCCGATTCTTTTATATTCATTTGGGCTTTTGGGTCTATCCTTTCTGATGTCTTTTGACTTTGATTTGAGGGTATGATTCCGCAACAAAATGTCCTTTTAGCTCAAGTGTAACTTACGAAAATGTAAATACTAAATTGAATTCAATAAATTGTCTGTTACAGCATATGATAATTACAAAATTTAATCCCCTAATTCAATTCAATTCAATTATAATGTAACAAGTGTAATGAATTGTGACACATTGAATTTGATTCCAACATTTAGATTTTTAAAATGCCAATGCCATTCGAGTTGGGCCGGTTCTATCCGAGGACAATTAGCACACGTCTAAAACCCAATTGAATTTCCTTTAAAAAGATTAGTCTGGTCCATGGCACAAAGCACATTCTCACGAACCAATGAGGCATGGACCCAGAATAGAAACCGGACGCGGGCTCAGGTGCAAGCATAGTCGGGCGGGCGTCACCGGTAGCGTGCACGTGCGCATGTGGGAAAATTTCCAAACTGTACTTTTTAGTGGCCAGACTCCGGTCTAGGTGGTCAGACATATGTTGCCGAACTATCCAGCCAATCTAAACCCCTCTTTGGTTACATCATGGAGCAAAATAGGGTCATCAGCCTCACAGACCTCTGACACATTATCATCTGCACAACTGAAGGATAGAACCGGCGGTTCATGTGGACCTTCGGTAACCAAAGAAACTTCTCTGGACATCCGATGGCACCAAGCCGGTCCGGCCACGAGGTCTCCTTCAAACCTTTGACATATCCAGTCTGGACGACAAGGAAGCCTTGCGTGTCTACTCCCCGTTGGGAGGAAACACAACTTCCCCTCGTTAGTCGGTCTTATGCCAGAGGGTCTACCATCGGCAGTGACAGACAATAATGAGCTCCGGTACAGCGGCAGACTCAGGGCTCACCCGTACATGGGCTAACGTGGCCCAAGTTGTTACAACGGCCTAACAATAATCATTGCCACGCCGCTAGGGATGACATTAACCATGGGACCACCCCACGTGCATCATACGCTTGCCTTTGGTGCTAAGTCAAGTTTGGGGACCTATATATACTCCCATTGAGGTACTGTTCACAAGGCTTATTTTGGTATTTTTGGCCACTCTCTCTCCGACTACTTCTATTTCACTTTCACTCTTTTCTGGTACGTCTTGACTTAGCCATCGGAGGCCCCTCTCTGTCACTGCCGACCGGTGGGCACTCACCCATGTTTTGTAGGAGCCAAGTAAGTGGATACCCATTTTGTTTGTAAGTTAAGCCTTCATCCATTCTTAGTCCAGTTGTTGTGTATCCTCACCATCCGGATAGAGCTCAAGTGAATCATCGAGGAACGAGGATTTTCCAGTCACCGCATTTGGCGACTCTGTCGGGGACGACTGTTCCTCAGACTCCGGTGATGTTAATCCACTTTTCTATCCTCTTCGTCCATGGTTGATCTCCTCTCCTCAATGGGGGTGAAAACACACGATCCAGCCATAACGACCACCTAGCACCTCCTCCCTCTCTGCCATTCATCTTAGGTGGGGCTCGAGGATCCTCTACTGCTCAAGATCCATCATTGGATCTATTTGGGTCCTCCTCACAGCTATCTGATGAGAAGATGCATCAGAAGGATGCTGAGATTGATTTCTTGAAGGACTAGCTGGCTAAGCTCACATCACTCTCCATGCACTCTCCTCCAGACCCTCTATCAGCTTCATCCGGAGACAGGCGCGACAATGAATCCCCATCTCACTCCACTTTTGAGAACACTGGGAGGTGCTCGGCATTAGAGCAGCTGAAAAATCCAAACGATAATAGTCATTAAGGCAAGGGTAAGGCAATTTGCCAATCCCCAACACTTGAGCGCCAATCGGGCAGCGGTCATGTCCGATCCTTTAGGCGACATCCCTCCGGCAATGCTGTCTAATGCTCTCGCTCTGGAAGATCTTGTGATACTCTATACTACTTTGGTGATGGGGAATTTGTTCCTGTCAATCTTAAGGAGGTCAACACACTGGAGATCTGCTCAAGGGAAGCTCTGGATGCAAGGCGGAAAGATCATAAAGAAAAGGCTTATGTATGTTCGGGCAAGTATTAGGAGGAGCACTATGAGCACAACCACAAAAGAATGCATTATGGGCATCATGACTCGCCTACTTCCCAGAAGAAGTGGGATCTCTGGGACCACCTGATGCGGATATCATAGCATAGGAGTACTTGGATACCCGGGGGCATCATTATGCCGTGTGGTTGGTAAATTTTAAACGACAGTAACGTTTTCTACGTAACTCTGTTTTCATATTGTAATATGTCATTGGAAAGACCTCAATAAGATGGACGTCCTAGAGTTACACCATTCTCTAGTTGAGGAAATTGTGAAAATTGTTTTGATTGTCTGTTTTGGCCCATTTTGTGTTTTGGGCTTTTGTTTTGGGTTTTCTTTCTTTTAACCAAGTTTGTACCATGTTTGTCCTGGGCTTTAGGGTTTTCTTGCAGCGTATTTAAACTCTTATTCCTATTATATACAATATCTTTTGGAGAAAATAAACTACTTTGTGCGAGTTTTTATTGTGCACTCAAAAGTGCACATATATAGTGCCTAACTCCCTCACGTATGCATATTATTCACTTCATGAACTGTTATTT
>NMUG010006471.1:0-12571 GCA_002855965.1 Monotropa hypopitys | reverse complement strand
TGTAATATTAATACATGATTTGAGAGTTTCAAAGGAGTATAATGGTCGGAGAGGTAATGATTTATTTGAGTTATTTGACCAAATGTTAACTAAATTTGTGAGTTTAAAATTTGTTTTTTTGGGTTATGGTTAGAGATAATCTAAGAACATGAGAGAGAGAGAGGCTGGCGTGTGGGGCGAGGGTTCGCGATTGGGGTGGGGGTGGGGGTGGGGTTGTGAAGTATGAGTGGAGTAGCAATTTTCTTTTCCAATTTTAAAACGTTTCTAGGCTCCCAAAGTCAGTGGTGGATATGCTCTAATCGATAAAATTATAGTCCGAGAAGAAGAAGAAGAGTAGTAGTAGTAGTGAGATGGTTTACAAAGCTCTAGACTCCATCTCCTCCTCCGATATCGCAGCCCTTGGGCTACCCATCGAACTTGCAGAGAAGTTTTTCCAAAGTCTCTCCAAAATCATCCATAATTACGGGCCCGCCACTCCGGAGACATGGAAACGCATCTCCAAACACCTCCTTACCCCAGAATTTCCTTTCTCTCTTCATCAGATGATGTACTACGGCTGCTACCGAGACTTCGGACCCGACCCTCCCGCCTGGATACCCGACGCGTAAGCATCTCCTTAACGTTTGTCTTATGCCTCTGGTTGGTTGTCAGGAACATTCGAGAATTTAGATATGAAAATTCTATTTTTTTTCATTTTCTCTGCCGTGTTATATTCCTTTATATCCCGGACAAATGATGAGAATATCTAGTGAACTGATCTAGGTAATTTTGTCAAATTTGGGCGGAGATTGTTTTATAATTTCTCCGGAAACAAACAGATCCATTGCTAAAAACCTATATTGCAGTAGAAACTGGAAAATACCGCTTAAAAAGGAATAAAGTATATATAATTAAGTGAAAAAGAGCGCATAATTTTTTCTGAATACATGGTACTTGACGGGTCCGGAGAAGTGATTCATCAGTTTATAAATCTTGAATTTGAAGTGAATGATACTTAACGAAACCAAACAGGACTTTGTGTCTGAATCGAACGGGTGTCGTCGACACGGAGTCCTTTTCTCTGTCTAATGTACAGAGTCTTGCAAAGACTCTTAGTAAGTGTTCACTTCCTTCTCGAAGCAAGGAGGTGTAATACACAAGTTGACATATGTTCTATGAAAAGGGCGTGCCAGAAACAAGATTGCTTCAAGTGTTGTATTAATGTTGCACACCAAATCCAACAACCTTCAGACGTTGTGTTAGGCCTACGGGAAGTGAAGCACGTAGATTCGTGTTCTGCCTCAATGAAGAACATTTTAAATTTGACAAAAAACTAAGGTAGCTAAAAACAATATCATTGAACTAAAATCTACTGCATTGAAATGGAAAGTATGCGGAAAACTACACATGCAGCTTTTATCTAAATACATACGGTTGATACTCAAAATTAACTAAAGCTATTTTAAGCTAAGGTAGATAAAATCTAAGAGCTAGATAGATGTGTTTGTGGTGTTGCCCTTTTGCAAATACGGCGTACATTCTGTATTTATAGTGAAAAAACAATACTATGTGTTAAAGCAAAATGTGCAAGCACCCTCCCACAATTTGAGTCCATTTGTACATGGTTGACTCTTTGAGTGCCAAGTGTCCCATGACCAAATCATCTTCCTCTTTAATCTGCAAAAAATGAACCAACAGCCACCACATGTCCCATTATTTACTAACCACCCCAAAAATATTGCAACCATTTCCCACAAGTATGCCATGTGTTGACCTGGGCTTCAAAATAACCAATATTGGCTAGAAACAAATTCCTAGGATCAAGGAATATTCTATGCACCCATGCACGCATCACCATCTACATTCCAAGGAATCTCAACTACAGGCCTCCACTTATCTTGGGAAACTTATCAATGTCTGTCCCAATAACCAAATCCCATAAAAAGAGGATGCCCAAGGTAAACCGACCACCACAAACTATTTAGCCCCCATCGAAAATCAACAATCCCTTCAAAATTTCCAATCTCGGTACAACCAGTTAGTTGCCTTTTACAAGCTTTTCATTTTTTACTGTTATATCCATGTTAATATAGCTCTTTCCCTTCCCCTAAGTGGCGAGAAAACAGTTTTGTAGGGGTGTTTATGTCAGCTGACAATTTGAATCACACGTTAAGGGATCTACACTTGTACAATTTCAGTTTGTTGGTTGGATGTTACCTATACATAGAGGTGTCAAATGAGCCGTGCTTGCCGAGGAGGGCACATTTATTGTCATGCCTAACCTTAGTGCCTCCCATTTATTAATCCTGTTGTGGCATGCCATATTAATTACTTTAGCTCCAATGCGGCTTATCAGCATGCCATAATTCATATCGTGTTGTGCCTATTTTCGTGCATGTGCTCTGCCCGTACTAATCAGCTGTGGTAAAGCCAAAAATTTAAATCTAAACAAAAATTGTCAAAAAATATATTTTTAGAGTTGGAACAAATAATAATCTACTATATGCTACTAAAATAACACGATGAGTCGGAAATACTTCATTTTTTATTATATTATATCATGGTTTTTCACTTTTGTTTTATCACTTTATAAATTATGCATCTTGAATTGAGCACTTGTGTTGAAAAAGAAGCAAAGAATTAATAGTGCAGTACTATCAAAGTAATTTAATTGAGTGTACGACGGACAAATATCATGTTCACATAATTATGTTCAATGAGTTCAATCTCAGTTACCCACAAATAAAGAATATATTGCTTTTGCATTTTGTTTGTGTTCGTAATTTTGGAAATAAATTGATCCTATGTTCCATCTCTATATATGGGTAGGGAAAGCGCAACCTTAACCAATGTTGGGCAGCTGTTAGAGAGGCACGGGAAAGAGTTCCTGGGTCCAACATATATGGATCCCATATCAAGCTTCCTTCAATTTCAGGAATTTTCAGTCTCAAACCCTGAGGTATTATTGTAGTTCTTAAAAGCTTCAGTCCTTTACTAAGCTTTGAGTTTTATTCTCACATTCCCATTTGACTAACTGGCTATTAAAATGACATTCTTTATTCTGTTTCCTTATTCATTAGGTTTATTGGAGATCTATATTGGATGAAATGAGTGTGTCATTTTCGGTGCCTCCACAGTGTGTTCTACGCAAGGACTCATCGCATCCCGGAGGTCAATGGCTACCTGGAGCACATCTGAACCCCGCAATGAATTGTTTGAGTTTGAATGGAAAGAGGACTTTGGATGATACAATGGTGATATGGCGTGATGAAGAAGATGATAAATTGCCTATCAAGAAGATGACGCTTAGGGAATTGCGCGCTGAAGTTTGGTATGATTCTTCGTGCAGAAGCCATTTGAATTTTAGGTGCATTAATCTTGCAGTTGGTTTTTGCAGTGACTTTATCACATATAATCTATTTAATAAATTTAAGTTGTTTGTCCCTTGGACATTCACAACCGTCCGATCTGTGAACGGCTGACCCAGATTGCAAGCTCCAAGCCAGCCTGGGCATATGTCAAGGTATTGTCCTCATAGGACAGGAGTTCAAGAAGAGTTAGAATCGGTGCAGCAAGTTGGTGTTGCACGTGATCGCATTCAGCAGAAGAGTCCCCAATATCTGTCTTCTTCTCGTGGATATCCGTCTAGCATGAGTTCTCAGTTCAGTCATGGAGCAGCTTCTTCCACTCCAGTGCAACGTTCAATGCAGCAGGATGGACATGTGGATCGTCCTATGACTCATGGCCAAGTCTACATGCTTCCTTCCGTTGATCCTCGACCTTCGGATCCTCGTCCTTCTGGATCTTAGTTTGGAGGATTTCTTGTTGTTATCTTTTTTTGGAGATTGTATCTCCCCTTGGTATTATTTTTTTGCTTGTACTTTGTTGAGATTATCCTGTGGATTATGGATCCACCTTTGTATTGCATCATCGGACTCCTATCTTATTGTTGGAATCTCTATCTTGTGATTGTTTTGGAAGGTTTTGTACCCTTATTGGTTGCTTCCCTTGTTATATTTCCTATTTTACTTGAATGTGGAAATTCTTGGTTGTTGAAAATTTCTATTGAAGTAAGGAGTTTGATTCTTGTGATTCTATTTCCTATTGTTAGTTCGTATCGATTCGGTTGTGGTTTCCATCGTTATAGAAGGTTTGTTAACCTTATGGTCATAAATCCTTGAATCGTGGGAAGTTGGGTATGAATTGCATATTGATGGTCTAGAGTTGGTGTGCGTTGATGCTATGCCATGGTTGTTTGGGCTAGCATGATTATATTTTGGTATGTGTTGGTATTTCTTTGGCTACGTGATATAAGTTTGACGTGTGTGAATTGATTTAAGAAGAGCTACCGACCAGGACATCTCAAAACAAATCACCAAAGTCATTCGGTTATCACAATAGGATGTGTGTGTCGTGTTGAATATTTATTTCGCGTTGTGGTGCATGTCTATGCATTATATCTCCAATATAATAGAGCGTTGGGTTATTGGTTTGTCGACATATCAAAGCTTTGTTTCCTCCTCTTTGATTATCCGAGGGAAGAATTGTATTCGGTAATGGTTTTCGTTTTTACCATTTACCTTCTTCCTTTATCAAATTTCGAGGACAAAACTTTCTTTAAGGGGTGAGATTTGTCACACCCCGAAAATTTTAAAATAGTTTTTGGGAAGTCATATAATTTATTTTTAATTTTTATTTGATTTTTGGGGATTTAATTGGGAATTTGTTTCTCAATTTATGAATTTTATTAATTTTATAAAATTTATATCCCCCCATTTGTATTTCGATATGAACCTCATTCCAATCTCCAAGAGCATGGTTTGCTGTGTTTTCTGGATTTCTCAAACAACAAGGATTTACACAGAGTCAAGCTGATAATTTTTTGTTTACCTTGAAGAATGATGATTGTATTGTTCTTATTCTGATTTATGTTGATGATATCATTCTCACTGGCAGCAATCTCAAATATATATCCGAGCTGCTTAGAAGTCTTAGTTCTAGATTTGGTATGAAAGATCTTCGCAGGTTACATTATTTTTTGAGCATTAACACTACTAGAAAAAGACCCTATTGCGACACCTTTTTTTGCGACGACACCTGGGTGTATCTCATGAAAGAGAAAAAGGAAGTCTTCTCCATCTTTCAGCATTTCTACAAAATGGTCTCTTGTTAGTTTAATGCTGTCATAAAAATTCTAAGGTCGGATAATGGAGGTGAATACATTGATTTAGGGCTAGCTCAGTATTTCTCCATTCATGGAATCATCCACCAGACCTCGTGCACTAATACTCCTCAACAAAACGGAATAGCAGAGTGGAAAAATCGACATCTTCTCGGTACAGCCCGATGTATATTGTTCTCTATGGAGTTCCACGATTGTATTGGGGAGAAGCTGTTCTTATAGCCACCTATCTCATTAATCGTCTTCCAACTCAAGTCCACAAAAAATCTCTTCTTCAGGTCCTACTTGGGTCTGAAGCCATATTTTCCATCCCTCAAAAAATCTTTGGGTGTGTATGTTTTGTCCACAAGCACTCTCCCTCACGAGGTAAGTTAGATCCTCAATCTGTCAAATGAGTCTTCCTTGAGTACTCCTCTACTCAAAAGGGGTAGAAGTGTTTTCATCCACCTACTCGTAAGTGGTTTGTTTCTATGGACGTTACTTTCTTCGAGTCACAGTCCTACTTCGTGATGTCACAGTCATCTCTTTAGGGGAAGCCTCAGTGGGAAGAGATTTTTGTCTCTATTGTTAACCCAGAAGGTGTGGTGCCAACGGTTCATGCTCCTCATGCTCCTAGTGCAATAATATCTGATGCACCAATGAAGACAGGAAAGGAGGAAACCAAAGAACATGTGTATGTCAGAGATAAAGCACGACAGAAGGTTAACTGGATACAAGAGACCATGTCTTATCCTTCACTGCCATCTCCATCTCTTGATAGGAGTCTAGATAACCCTACTACTGATATTACTGAGCCTACTAATGCTATTACTCCCGACATCATGAATCTAGATCTTCCTATTGCTCAACGAAAGGGGGTGAGATCTTGTACTCAACACCTCATATCAAACTTTGTGTCTTATTCTCACTTATCCTCCAGCTATAAAACCTTTGTGTCTAAACTTTCTTCCGTAAGTATACGTAATCATTTTCAGGATGCTCTTGCTATTCCTGAATGGAAACACACTATGGTAGAGGAAATGAAAGCTCTTCATAAGAATGACACTTGGGAATTGACTAAGCTATCCAAGGGTAAGTGTACTGTAGAATGCAAATGAGTGTACTATGTTAAACACAAGGCAGACGGATCAATAGAGCGTTATAAGGCTCGTTTCGTGGCAAAAGGATTTACACAAGCCTATGGGGTAGATTATCAAGAGACATTTGCTCCTGTGGCAAAGATGAACAGTTGTCAGGATTCTTCTCTCTCTTACAGCTAACCTAGACTGGCCCCTATATCAGTTTGATGTTAAGAATGCATTCTTACATGGAGATCTAGTTGAAGAAGTATACATGGATATCCCTCCTGGTTTTGAAGCTTCTCAAACCAAGGGGAAGGTATGTAGACTTCAGAAGTCTTTGTATGGCCTCAAACAATCTCCGAGGGCCTAGTTTGAAAGATTTACTCACGCTATGAAGAAGTATGGCTTCAAACAGAGTCAAGTTGATCACACGCTATTTGTGAATCATTCTTTGCATGAGAAGACTACGACTCTCATTGTTTACGTTGATGATATAGTTGATAATGAAGAAATCCCTCGGATTAAAAGATATCTGGAAAAAGAATTCGAAATTAAAGACTTAGGGAACCTGAAATATTTTCTGGGAATTGAAGTCGCCAGGTCAAAGGATGAGATCTTCATATGTCAGAGAAAATATGTTCTTGACTTGTTGGAAGAAACATGAATGCTTGGCTGCAAAGTTCGCTACACTCCAATAGAGTCAAATCTAAAACTAAGTGGTGATGATACTGGAACTCCTACAGACAAAGGAAGTTATCAGAGACTAGTGGGTAAACTCATTTACTTATCTCACTCACGTCCTAATATTGCCTTTGCAGTTAGTATGTTGAGTCAGTTTATGCATGCTCTTAAAACCATACACGTGGATGCAATCATGAGAATTCTGAGGTACTTGAAATCTTCTCCAGGAAAGGGTCTGTATTTCTCCAAACATGCTCATCTTAGAGTTGAAGCCTATACCGATGCTGACTGGGCATGTTACATTACTGACAGGAGATCCACCTCAGGGTATTGCACCTTTGTTGGTGAAAATTTAGTTACCTGGAGAAGTAAGAAGCTGAATGTAGTTGCCATATCTAGTGCTGAAGCTGAGTTCAGGGCAATGGCACAGGGAGTGTGTGAGCTTCTGTGGATCAAGCTATTGTTTAATGATTTGGGAATTGCTCACTTGGATGTCATGCGTCTATACTGTGATAATAAGGCTGCAATCAATATAGCTTATAATCCCGTCCAACATGATTGGACGAAGCATGTGGAGATTTACCGTCATTTCATCAAAGAAAAACTCACCAGTGGAGCAATATGCATGCCATTTGTCAGGACTGGAGATCAGCTCGCGGTTATTCGCACTAAGGGGATTGGCAGTAAACCATTTTATGAAATTCTTGGCAAGCTGGGCATGAGAGATATCTATGCTCCAGCTTGAGGGGGAGTGTTAGAATAATGTTAAGAATATTATTATTTTTATTATGTTTTGTTACATTTTATTCTTTATGGGTCTCGTCTGTAATTTTCCTATAACTAGGGTCCCGACTGTAATTCCCCACTATTGTTTTAATATAAAAGGAGAGTGAGGCTTCCTCATTCTCTATGCTTTCACTAATCACAAATCAACATGTAGGTTGCGGCTGTAGGCGACGACGGAGTCTCACCGGACAATGGCGAGCAAAGGCGAGGCCTCGCCGGAAACGGCGAGGTCGATCGCGAGGCGAACGTTGCTGGGCGGTAGGCGACGACGAGGAAGGAGCAGTTTGGGTTGCTGGCGACAAACGTCGTAAGATCGAACTGCAACAACTTACAACGGCGAGCAAGGACGGCGACGACCTCGACAGAGACGACATGTGACGGCAACGACCTCAGACGGAGATGGACAGTGACTACCAGAGACGGCGACAGGAGTCTCGTCTGGGTTTCACGATCTGGTGAAGGCCAACGATGCCTGGTTTCGCGATGTTTGGAGTTGCTGAAGATGGATGGAGAGAGACAACGCCGGAGGTCAGACCGGGCGACAAACACCGGAGGTCAGACGATCGGAAAAAATGTTGTGACGGCTAGGGTTTGTGGTCGGGAACATGTGCTCTGATACCATGTAAAGTGAGAGAGAGGGAAAACAACTCAGTCTCTTATTATTTTCCTAATGAAGAATGAGGATACATATAAGGACCATACAACAATTACACTTATCCCCCTAGGAACTATACAAATACCTGAACACTATACAACATATAAAATAAATATCAAACAAATCCTAACTTGACACAGAGTTTGATCACGACTTAAAGCTGCACCTAATAGTGAATTCAGTGTATGCTCTATCCTGTTGCTGTTAGTTTATGTACTATGCAACGCTATGGTTGTTGATCTGATTTGTTATGTAGGGTATCGGGGTTCTCGAGTTTTATCCCATATTGAGATTCCTCCCTTGATCTTCTCATGTGGACATAGGCTTCATTCACCTTGTAAATCCTGTGTTCTTGTGTGTTCTGTTCTCGTTTTTCGTAATCGGTCCTAACAGTTTCTTTGGTGAGTAAAAGCCTAGACACATATATCAAGTGGCTTTACTGAATGGTGAGAACCATTTACTTTTTGTGGTGTTTTCTATTTTTTTCTTGCAGACAGTTGCCAAACTCGTTATTATTTGTAATGTTGACTGCTGCTTAACACTTTTTGTAGGTTAATTGCGCATGCTCTTGAAACGCTGGGATTAGACAAAGGATCTGCAATTGCAATAGATATGCCAATGGATGTGAATTCTGTGGTGATCTACCTAGCTATTGTTCTTGCTGGCTATGTAGTAGTATCCATTGCTGATAGCTTTGCCCCAAATGAAATTGCGGCCAGACTTAGAATATCCAGGGCAAAAGCAATCTTTACCCAGGTACATCTCTCCGCCCTCTCCCTAACCCTTGTATCCCAGGTAAGATTAAATTAAGAACTCATAATGCTTTTTAGGAGTTAAATCTGCACTTTCAGTGACGTAGCTGTTCCTTAGATGCACCTTCTGTATATATCTTAACATACAATTGGAGATCAATCCCAACGGGTAGTGTTAGAGTTCATCCCACATCGGTATAATGACCATCTCCCAAGTTAGTTAGTATATGAGCCTTATGGTAGTTGGTCCAGCATCGTATAATAGCACTATCCAAGTTATAACCTAAATTGGTTTTGATTTATTTTTTATCACATGTAAGGAATTTACAGGAAGGCTCAAGCGTATGCTTGTAGAAGTGTAAGCTTGTTTAGGTCTGTTCTCCAAAAGGAGGTTAAGCTACTGGTTTCTTACGTTCTTGTAAGTAATTTTGAGGTATGATTCTAAGGTTGCTTTTTTATTTAACTGCTGAAATAACTTGCAACATTTTGGCTTTGCTTCATGAACGAATAGAACATAATGTTGTCCTTGTCAGATAAGCAAATGGGTAATAAATTAAAATACTAATCGGGTCGTTTTTGTATCAAAATTAAATTTCTAAAACGAGAAAGTAACACTTATTCCAAAGAACATTGGTAAGACCGAGTATCGATCCACAAGGAAAATTAAGGTTGTAATAAGCTTTGATTAATGTCTAAATCAATTTGGGGAAAAGAGTTGATTTGTTTTGAATTTAGAAACTAAGAATAAAATTGCTGAAATTAAACGAATTTGGAAACTAAATAGAGACAAGTATCCATGGTTTTGAATTCACTCCTATCACCTAGTCGATGAATGTAAATCCTAAGTTTGTATCTGAATGTTTTACAATGACATATGCGGCTTGCAATCTATATCGGAAATTATCAAGAAGATAATACGATTGTCAACCGGCATAGGGTACCCCATAACATGAATCGTCCACTAGTACGGTCTGTCTCTAAGCATGGACCCGTCCAATGGTACGAACCATCTTACAAGTACAATCTATCTCATCATCCAAAATCTAACAAAAAAACACATTGTATAACATGTATTCACTATCGCGAATGTAAATATGAAAGTTGGATAGAAAGCATTAAATCAATTTCATAAAACATGAAACCACCATTGTTATTGTAAGGGCCAAAACAATCACAGCCATCTAATGGGCTAACTTCAGGCGCCACGCCGGCACATACAGTGAAAGGAGGCGCAACATAGAGCGAGGACCGCCGGGGAGTCCGACCGAAGGACGAGTTGTACGATGCTTCCTTTGGTCACAGGAGCCCCGGGCTCCGGTAGTTGCTCCCTTCGGCATCGATCTCTCCAGTAATAGAGCATGGGCTTCGGCACTACTTTGGAAAGCTTCCACGTCGGCCCGACAGGCATGCCCTCGATTGCAGAGAGCATCTTTATTGGGTTCCACAGACAACACTTTCGGCGCATAACGACTGACATGTGAGATGACACACTGCTCGAGGTTGTCGGGCGCCGCCTAGCCGTCCACGTGCAAGCCGTATTTGTCAGGCGCTACCCAGCCACCTACGTGCAAGCCGCCTTTGTTAGACGCACTGTCCCGAATTGTCGGGACAAGGATCACTCGCGCCGAAGCGCGTACGGACCATGCGCCGATGCAACTATATATACCAGCTAAGGGTAAGGAGGATGGACACACAACTTCTGGTGCCAAAATTCTGTTCATTTACTTTCTCTCTCTAGAATCTCTGCCTGACTTTATGTTCAAATGAGAAAACCGCATCATTATTTCATTTATTTATGTGTATGATATACAAGAAAGAGAGAAAGAAAATAAAATACACTAGGACCCTTTTAGACCCTAACTATTTACACCAACACATATAACTTAACACTCCCCCTCAAGTTGGTGCAAAGATATCTATCAAGCCCAACATGAATACAATGAGGTGAAAACTTCTACTATTAAGACCCTTAGTAAATACATCACCCAACTGGTCTTTTGATCTTACAAAAGGCATACAAATTAAACCGTTGCTCAGCTTTTCTTTAATGAAGTGTCTGTCGATTTCGATATGCTTCGTTCGATCATGTTGAACTGGATTATGGGCAATGTTTATGGCATCCTTATTATCACAGTAGAGCTTCATAGGACTAGCATTAGAGAATCTCAAATCACGTAAAAAGGTTTGGAGCCATAAAAGTTCGCAGACACCGTGACCCATTGCCCTGTATACTGCCTCTGCACTGGATCTAGCAACCACTGATTGCTTCTTACTCCTCCAAGTAATCAAGTTTCCTCCAAGAAAGGTACAATAACCTGAGGTGGATCTCCTATCATCAATAGAACCTGCCCAAGTTTCCACCGATGCGTTATTTTGTTTAATATTTGTGAACCGACGATTTTAATTCCTTTGGAAGACCGTGGGATAGCCTTAGGATGTCAAGGGAAGACGAGTAACATTGGGGAAGTGTGTCTCGGCGCGTCGCAAAGGAGTTGGAAGAGTTGGAGTCATTTCTGGAGCTTTCAGGAGTTTCCCGTTCGGACGGGGGGTGCAGGTGTTCCGGACGGGGTGGAGTTACTGTAGGGTGTTGCTGGAAATGGCTCGTCCTGAAGTTCTGCAGTGGCCGTCCGGTTGGTGAGGGGTTCCCGTCCGGACGGGAGGTCCTTCGTCCGGACGGGGAATGCAGAAAATACGATTTTTGGCATTTTAAATGAGGAACAAGGTCGTCTTTTCACCTAGAATCGTCCCTAACCCTAAAATTCGATCAGAATGCCCTCTCTCTCATTTTCTCTCATTCTAATCTCTCTCTTCTCTCTCAATTCTCCATTGGAGGCTACCTTTCAAGCTTGAAGACCAAGCTCTTAAAGAGCTCAAATCAAGAAAAGTTGTGAAGAAACCTTGCTCTCCACATCAAGAGCTTCAAGGAAAGCTCCATAGTTTCGTCATCCGCCGAAGTTCCAAAGTCTAGGGTTTTCTCAAGCTCCTCTAAGGTAGGACTTGTCTATAGCTTTCTATGTTTTTAGTTGTGCTCTCTCTCCCTATCCTTGAATCTCTTGCATATTAGATACAAATTTTGTGGATATGAAAGGTTGTGACATTTGACCTAGGATTTGTGGTCTAATAATGAAATTAATGGGTGTAATGGAGTTCCTAGGGTCATGTATACCCATTGTTAAGTTCAATTTGATATTGTGAACCCTATTGTGAAAAGCCCTAAAATCATGACACTTTAATTTGGGAAATTTGGGGGTTTTGATCCTAAGGGTGTTGAATGGTTCAATTAGAGTCCCTCATGTGTAATTAAGTACATTTAATCACTAATGAGCGGGATTGGGGCATATGCTATAATCAATGAACATTGAGCGGATTGTGATCACTTTGTGAAATTACCAAGCCCCTTATACGATGTAAATGCGTTGACGAATACATACGAGAATGACACCCCTTGTATCACTAGATTGAATTGAATGCATCC
>NMUG010006470.1:0-12572 GCA_002855965.1 Monotropa hypopitys | reverse complement strand
TGCACCAATTCACAAAGTCATGTCGCTTGTGAAACATTACACACTTGGTAATTTGAGAAAACTCTCAATACATTAAAATAAGCATTCAAAAGAAAAGGAAATTTAATAAAAATACCCCAAAACAAACTCCTTATTTTGATAAATTACAACAATACCCCACCATTTACAAAATAAGATGAAACCTCGATTCGAATGAAAAGACTTGTACATTAAAAAAAGGTGTCTCACGATTTGAACCATCACCTAGTGAAAACACATCAAAGTCTGTTAGAAAGCATAGTAGACTTGTCTTTGAACTAGCGATCCTTGAATGACGACCGGACATGTCTCGCGCACATTGCCTGATTCTGTATTCAAAAGTTGCTGACACATGGATTGGCCGTGTGTCTATATCCTGATTTCATGAGTGCTCTAGAGTTCTAGCCCCTGAACCCATAGAAAGCGGCACCACCTTCACACCCATATAGGTAGACCTTGAGAATGCTCCATGTTTTACATTACAGGTACCAAGCATTTTACCATGGGATGGTTTTAAAACCAGTAAATGCTTGCAATCACAACATATGATGTACTTTGCTCATTGAACCCATGATTTGAAGTTAAACAAATGTTGAGTCGAGTTTCTATCAAGAGTGATTAAACTTCAGTGGGCTTAAGTCACATCCCCTATGATGTTTTCCACATCAATTCCCTAGCTAGTCCTTTTGTGAAAGGATCCGCCAAATTCTGACTTGATTTCACATAATCAATGGTTATCACCTTATCTGTGATCAAGTTCCTCACATAGCTATGTCGAAGTCCTATATGTCTGGACTTTCCATTATATACTTGGCTATAAGCCCGAGACAGTGTTGCCTGACTATCACAATGCAAAGATATAGGTGGCATAGGTTTTGGCCACATGGATATCTCCCACAACATACTTCTCAACCACTCTGCCTCTTTGCTTCCTGATGCTAACGCCACAAACTCTGCTGCCATAGTAGAATTTGTAATGAGACTCTTTTCTTAGATCCCCAAGAAATTGCTCCTCCAGCCAGCATGGAAACCCAACCACTCGTTGATAAGTGATCTTTATTTTCCGCTATCCAACTAGCATCAGTATATCCTTCTAGAACCGAAGGATATCCACTATAGACTAATCCATAGTCTATTGTTTTCTTCAGATATTTCAATACCCGATTTACAGCATACCAATGTACATCACTTGGGTTGTGAGTATATCTACTCAGTTTGCCCACTGCATATGCAATGTCTGGCCTTGTACATGTCATAGCATACATCAAACTTCATATCACTCTAGAATAATCTAGTTGTGATATCGCTCTCCCAGTGTTAGGATACAACTTAACATGTGGATCAAAAGGTGTATTTACTGGTGTACTGTCAAAGTGATTAAATTTTTTCAGATTTTTTTCTATATAATGAGATTGACTAAGGACTATATTTTCTCCTTGTCTCTTAATCTTGATACACAGAATAACGTCATCTATACCCATATCCTTCATACTAAAACTAGATGAAAGGATATCCTTTGTACATTAAATACTTTCTTGATCAGTCCCAAAGATAAGCATGTCATCCACATACAAACATATGATTACACTTTTATTTCCAGTAAATTTACTATACACACATTTATCTGCTTGGTGTATCCTAAATCCATTTGATATAATAACTTTATCAAACTTTTCATGCCATTGTTTGGGTGCTTGCTTAAGCTCATAAAGAGATTTGACAAGCTTGCAAACTTTATTTTCTTGACCTTTCATAACAAAACATTCCGGTTGCTCCATATAAATATCTTCATCCAACTCACCATTTAAAAATGCAGTCTTAACATCCATTTGGTGAATTTCGAGTTTATAAATAGAAGCTAAAGCAATTAACACTCTAATTGTAGTTATTCTTGCCACTGGTGCATAGGTATCAAAGTAATCAATACCTTCCTTTTGTATGAAACCTTTTGCAACTAGTCGTGTCTTGAATTTTTCAATAGAACCATCAACTTTCATTTTCTTTTTGAAAATTCATTTGCAACCAATAGCTTTGGAACCCGGAGGCAAATCAACAAGAACCCAAGTATTATTTCCCATAATAGAATTCATTTTATTTTGGAGTGCTTCTTTCCAAAATCCATAATCTTGTGACTTCATAGCCTCTCCGTAGGTCATAGGATCTGATTCCATGTGAAATGAAACCATGGTATGGTTACATATAGCCCCCATAGTTCCTTCAACTAGGTAAACTATAAAGTCAGGACCAAAGGACTTAGAAACACGAGCCCTCTTACTTCTCCTAAGTTTGACCTGTTCCGAAGGATTTGCCTTAGTGTCCGAATCCAAAGAGTTTGGCTCTTTATCTTCACTAGGTCCCTTAGGAATAGATGCAAACCTATTCTCATAAAATACTGCATCCCGTGATTCAATAACACTATTAATTGCTACTCAATCATTTGGCTCACAAACAAGAAACCTATATGCTTTACTATGTAAAGCATATCCAAGGAATATACATTCTATTCCTTTTTCCCCCAATTTCTTTCTTTTAGGTTCTGGCAATTTAACAATTGCTCTATATCCCCAAGTTTTAAAATAACTCAGATTAGGTTTCTTTCTTTTCCATAACTCATATGGAGTTATATTAGACTTTTTGAATAGAATCCTATTCAAAATATAAGCAGCGGTAAGTATGGCTTCGCCCCACAGACCACTACCTAAACCTGAATTACTAAGCATAGCATTTACCATTTCTGTTAAAGTCCGGTTTTTCCTTTCAGCCACTCCATTTTGTTGTGGAGTATACGGTGCAGTCTTTTCATGAATGATCACAACATTTTCACAATAATACGGAAAATGGTATTCACCACCCCTATCAGATCTTAAACGTTTTATTGATGTTCCACATTGGTTTTCAACTTCAGTTTTGAAAATTATAATTTTTCAAGAACTTTATCTTTTGAATGTAGTAGATATATGAAGAGGTGGGTTTGTCTTCCTTTGCCCTGCAAGTATGACCGTCGGTCCAAACAGATGGACTTCCAACCTAGCTGCACAAGAAGCAAACGTTAGGCTACCGGCCGGAGTCGCCGGTGAACCCTCCGATGATAAAGTCAGGCGATGATCTTTAAAGAGAGAAAGTAAATGGACAGAGTTTCGGGTAGTCAAAAGTTGTGTACCTCTCTCCAGCTCGAAGGCCTATATATATAGAGCAACGGCGCGTCGCCACTACGCGCTTCGGCGCGCGTGCTGTCGGACCGAGCTGCCTCGTGCAGAGCGTCTGACCGAATATGTAGGCGCGTGGCAGACAACCTAGCCGCCCAAATGCATTGGGCCGCGAAAAAGCTGTTCTGTCGGCCTGCATGCGCCAATATTGTGTGCGGAGATCCTGGGACACTGTCCTCGAGGAGGATTCTGCTGCAAACGAGGACCATGCGTGTCAGACCAAAAAAGGTTGTTGTCCCCGAGACATTACCGAAGCCCTAGGGTCTTGGGCCGACGGGAGCATCGTGGAACTCTACCGCCGGTCTGACCCCCGAGTGCTTGCTGTAGCAGACCTTTCCGTGCTAAAGCCGGGCCGACGTAAGGCTGCCTAGGTCAGTCGGTCATTGTTACTTTTCCTTCGGTCCCTACAATAGCCCCTCAACCTTTGCGTCGGTTAGCCGAGGTAAGGTTGATAGATGGAGTCCTTATGCGTCGGCAGATTGTTCGCTCGGCTGGCGTGTGCTGGAAGACACTCCTCATCATTGCTCTGGATACTGACATGTACGGCGACACGTGTCCGCGCTGGATTGGGCTGTACGTCGGTCTATTTTGACGTTTAGCACGCGCCACTGCTGTTCCCGATAAAGCTGTCTGCGCGCATTAAATAGAATGCCACGCGTCAGCATGTGGTTGGCTGTCTTGTCGGTTGATCTGACATTTGGCGCATGCCGGCGCGAGCCCCGAAAGATCAACCGTCACTTGATTATGAAGGGGACACGTGGCCGCTCTTCGTTGGTCGGCGCTGCAACTGACGCGACGTTTCACACGAGCCGGCGCGACTCCCGATGCGTCGGTCCACCACCTTCTATCTTCCCTCCCCTATAAATACTGGACTTCGGGAGGGAAGAAGGGTTTGCCCTCTAGATCCTCTGCCCGCGTCTCCGTCGATTCAACCAGAAGCCCATCGTTTTTTGCAGATCTCAGGTCCTTCCTTCTTCAATCTACACAGGTGAGCTTCGCGATCCCTTGTACTGATTTTATACCGTTTCATTTCTTCATTTGACCCCCTTTTGGACGATTTCTGAATCGGGCTGGGCAGACTCACGGTGGTCTCGTGGTGGTGCACTGGTAGCACCGTCGCATACCGGATCGTTCATCCTTTCAAACTCTGTCGACGAATCCGATATTACCGACGCAACTGATGGGATTGGTCAAGCTGAACGAAAGGTTGAGTGAGCCCCTAACATTCGAGGACATCTTCGGCCAATATTGCATTGGCTACAACAAAAACATCAGAGAAATATTACTTGGGCCGACGGCCAAAGCTTGAGAAAATCATTCTTGGCATGCCGAACTCCGATAAATACTCCAGCGACTATCTGGTGGTATCCGGCAATTTTGAGCCGTCGGATAACGAGAACCCCATTCCCCGCGCCGTCGGTGCATTGGGTAGCCGACCGGATTTTAATTTGAGCTTTACTTATCTTCTGCTGACGTATTTACATATGCAGATTCGTCCAAAGTGCCGTCGCTGAAGCTAGAGGCTGATCTGGGCAGGGTCAAAAAGGCGTTGGAGGTTTCTGCTGATAGACGCTCGGCCCCAGCACTCTTGGACTACATTCCTTCGTACACCCATACCCTTGACGCCGGAGCTCACGGAGAGGGTTCTTCCATCGAAACAAGCCAGCCGGAAGGACAAGGACAAGAAATGTCAAAGTATGGACGCAAACCCATTAACCTGGCCGAGAAAAAGAAAGGGTCTGTTACGGTGCTGAAGCCGTCAAAACAGGTTCAGCAAAAAGTGGAGGCTGCAGCCAAGGCGGCACCTACTGGGCCAAAACTGCCGACGGACGCCGTGGAACCCCAGACGTCTGCTGCGGCGGTTGTGACGAAGGTGGCAGCTGCAGCCACGTCGGCACCGGCTGACCGAAAGAGGAAGGCTACAGAAGATCCTGCTCCCTACCGAGCATGTAGCTCCGACCGAGCCGTGGGTCCCTGACCTCATTTTTGACGATGTTCGGCCCACCTCTCACGACAGCGTGACAGAGTCTGCCGACGTGACAATGGCGTTGATGCAGGCATTCTCCCTGACGAAGGATATTGCGGCTTTGCCGAACAGCCTCAGGGCCTGCTTCCGAAGCCTGGCAATATACCAGGGTCAGGTACGGCTTGCTTCTTTGCTGTTCTTTTATGCTGCCAATGATTTATGTGTTGGTTCGCTCCTTTCAGGTGATGACCCACATGGTTGGCTTGGAGGAGAGACTCTCCCGCTGCCTCAACTCTTATTCCCTCAGCAGGACCAACTGTAACGAGGCGATCACGAAGCTCACGTCGGCTCATGAGCATATAGGCGAGTTGGATCGTCGTTTGGTGGAAGCCAGCAATGTACTGGCCGGGAGGGCTGTAGAGGTGGCCCAGCTGAAGGCCAATGATGAGAAGCTCCGGGCCGACAATGCACGTCTTCTGGCCGACATTGAATCTATTAAGGCCCAGCATGCTGCCGACCTGAAGGCTTCCAAGGACGCTCATACTACCGAGCTTCTGGAATTGGAGAAGATCAACTACAACCTGGGCTATGATGAAGCCGAGCAGGTATACTCTGTCACGCCCTATGAAGCACCGATACTTCGAAATTAGTCACGTATGGGTATCCGATACCCCGATACGCCCCGATACGCCCCAATACGTATCGGATACGCCAAATAAGTATCCCCGTTTTAAAATAAATAATTTTAATTGGGGATACGGCAGGGATACGGCGGGGATACGCCGGGATACGTCTGGGATACGACCGGGATACGACGGGGGTACCCCATATTTCAGAACTTAAATATATTTTTTTAATTTTACAAAAATGCCCTGTTGAAACCCTGCCCCATTCAATACAGTATCCACGACTCTCTCTCTCGCATACCCTCTCTCGCTCGCAAACACTCTCTCGCTCGCAAACCCTAGCGCAGCCAACCCACCCACACAAGCTTCCATCTCCCGGCGCCATCTCTCCTCCGAACCTCCGCCGCACTCATCTCCTCCGCCATCTCTCCTTCTCCGCTGCGCATCGCAGAGCGGCTGTTTCCGAGCCAGTGGTGGTGTTCTTCAGACTTCACCTCTATTATCCAATCTGCTGTATCCTTAGCTATGCATTGATGGGCTTAGATGATGCCATTGTTCACAACCCTCACCTAGGATTCAAGTATCTTCAAACCAAGGTAGGGATTCCTAAACTCTATATATTCCTATGAGTGTTTTCTCTCTTCTCCCTCTTTCGAATCCTTACAAATTTCGTATAAGCATGTTTGAGTAATCCTTTGGCCAAAATCCATAAGATCGCTTAACCTAGGTTGTGTCGAGGTGTGTGGTAAGCATTCCCATGAAGTCAATTTTATACTCCTTGTATTAATTTTGAAAAGCCCCAACTTTGTAGAAAACCTAGATTTTGTCAAACCTCTTAAATTGGGAAAAAATGGTTATGGAGTCAAATCGATACTAGTTGGTTGTTGTGTCTGCTTTTGAAATCCTTAAAACACTTTTAAATGGTTAATCTTGTAAGGATTAGATTGAGATTTCATTGGATTGGAAACACATATTTATGAATTAAACTCGATTAAATGGAAACCCCTTTTTGATGCCCTCTCGACATGTGAGACCGTATCGGCATTTGAAAATAACGTGGTTAAATCAACGTCTTGCCTCATTGGTAAGATGGAAATTGATTAATGAACTAAATCAAGGATATTGGAAAAGTGAAGGACTTGGGTTGGCTAGCTTATACATATATCGGGAAATTCGTTCCTTGAGTTGTAGAATTTGCACTCGCGACATTGCACAATGAGGACTTGCACTGGGCCCTCCCGACGGGTCGGGAAATACTAGGAAAACTGGTACGAGTAGTCTAGTCGACGGGCTTCTACTTCGGTTCTAGCCGAAACTCAATAATTCACTATAAAATGGAAACATGATAAATGTGGACTTTGGATTCCCCTTGATTTCGTCAAGGTTGTAGAAATTATTGGATCTTCCCTTAATATAGTTAAGGATGTTTGTTGGACTCGCTTGAATTCGTCAAGTGGAGGAAATTTTGTAACTTAATGATCTTGGAACTTGGAAAGGAAAATTGGAATAGATTGATAAAATGAACAACAAATGCTTGGTCTATTCTTTTTTCATTCTATGGAACCTCATGCATGCATTATACTTTCTGGACACCGAGCACTCACTCACAACAACCATATACATCATATTGTTTGGATTTCTCTACTAGGCGTTTGCCTAACCCTCTATTTTTAGGTGTGGAGATTCATGCTTGACTTGGAGTTGGAATCCAAGGACTTAGAGGACCTTTGGAAGACATCTTTGGTAGTTCATGGTCATTGATTCATTTGTACTTGCAATTCATTTCTTTCATGAACTTGTACCTGGACACCTGAATTCTAAAATGATGACCCTCATGTGGGGTTTGTATGTAATGTATGACATTCATTCCATTATCATTGTTATGAGTTAAAGATAGTAGGTGTTAGTTATTTTATCTCTTGATGCCTTCTTTTCCTCTCTTTATTTATATAAAAAATGGTTTAAAATATCTGGGGTGTTACAGGATTGGCTATGATACCACCTGTAATGACTCACCATTTGCTGGCCCAATAACTTGTACAAAGTGTACCTTAGAAAATAATTTAAAATGTGTAAGCCAAGTTACTTGGTAGCAACTGGTGGTCCATTCTATATTAGTTTTACTTTCTCCAACCCATCGATGTGGGTTACATGGGAGGGTGGGGATGTGGTTTTGGTGGCGGACGTGATGCTAGTTTGGGTGGAAGCAACTTCCGGCAACGTAAAAGGTGGTGGTTGGATGGATGTAGGGCAAGAGATGGTAGAATCGAGATTTAAAAAATATATATACTTCTTAAAATCAAAATGAGTACAGAGAAGTAGGGGACCGTCTACTGAGAGGATAATAGGTAGGGGTCTGGTACAAGCATGGGTATGATACGAATCAAGGTTTGTATGCCATTAGCGAGTAACGTGGCACCACATCATAGTCCACGCTTGATTTTGGATGTTCATTATCAACATTGGGCTTATTGCAAACAATTTGACAGTTCAATATGAGAAAATGTTTAATTTAAGCGCCAAAGAGAAAAGCGATAAATCCTTAAAGAAGGAAAGAGTGGGATGTGCAAAAAATAATCCTCTATATATAACATGCTCCCTAACTCTCTTTATTTGTATATAGAACAAGATAAAGTGGACAAGAAAAAACGAACACGAGAGTAAACAAGACAGAGCAGAATGAGAGCATCATCTCTCGCCTCGTAGATCGATCGAAATCATCAACCAAGTATGCAAGTAGCTCTAGGACAATGTTAAATTACATCGTATTCAAGAGCTTATGTAGATGATTGTAGGCCGATAACACATAAAATAGCCATTAAAAGTTTGCATACATATTTAAGAATTTTGTTATAGGGTTGAGTCATGGAGTGGATCGAGTTTAAGGGGAATTTTACTCATATTCGAGCTTGAATAGGGATTTGAGTAAGGAGTAGAGATGCAAATACATGTTTCAATTTAGTTTGCTTACTTTTGCTAATGTCGTCTCTTGTTTATTTACTAAAGTTTGCATGTGCCTATGGCACGAGGCAGCAGAGGTGGGAACTCGTGCGTCGGGGCCCCACAAATAATTTGAACCGTTGATAAATTTTAAAATATTTTTTTAAATGGCCCTGTAAAAAATTAACTCATTTGAATAATTGTAAGTGTTCCATCCAAAACGATTTAGAAGTTAGACCTAAAACTTCTTAATGAAACAATTATTGGATGAAGTACGTATAGTTATCCAATCATTGTGTTTTTTTACAGAGTTCACTTAAAAGTTAATTAAAAATTTATTAACGATTCAGATTATTTGTGCAGAACTCTGAAGTAAGAGGTAAAAAAAAGAATTTGAACCGTTGAATTGAATCAATCCTGGTTGTCAAAAAAATAGATGAAATGGCAGTGGGTGGGGACTCATTCCTCCTTGTTTTGTAATATAGACTAAAAATGGCCCGCAGCCCCTATGTCACCGATTGGGGGAATGATGGTTGTGGGGGACCTCATAAAAAAATCTAGACCATTGAATTGAATAAATTCTGACCGTTGTAACCAAATATGATGTGACAAGATATTTAAAGGATTGAAGGAATGTGTCCCAAATTTTACACACTCCTTGGATGGGGTCCATGCAGAGCCCGTGCAAAAACTTTGATCTGCTAGTTAAATTTTAAATATTATTTTAATTTACTCTGTAAAAAATTACTTCAATCGGATAATTTAAAAAAATCATTCAATCCTTTAAATTTCCATTTACAGTTTAAGCCTAAAAGTGTGAATGAAAATTTAAACAATTGAATGATTTTTTTAAACTATCTGGTTGAAATGATTTTTACAAGGTAACTCAAAATAATATTTAAAATTTAACTGTCTGGTCATATTTTTTGTGCAGGTCCCGCATGGGCCCAGGTTTTATACCTTCCTCGCATAGAGCCCATACGAGCTTCGTACGAAAAATTTGATCCGGCAGTTAAATTTTAAATATTATTTTAAGTTATCTTGCAAAAAATCAGTTCATTCGGATAATTTTAAAAATTCTTTCAATCATTTAAATTTTCATTCACAGTTTAAGCATAAAAGTGTGAATGAAAAATTAAACGATTGAAGGAATTTTTTAAAATTATCCGATTGAATTAATTTTTTACAAGGTAACTTAAAATAATATTTAAAAATTAATTATTGGATTAAATTTTTCATGTGGGCCCCCGCATGGACCCCATATGTGAAAATGAGAGAAAGATGTGAGAGATGAGAATGAATGAAAAAATATCGTCTAATCAAATTAATCTAGGCCGTTAGATGGGACAAGTGTTAAAATGTGTGGGTCCTAAACCGTCGTATTTTGTATAATAGATTTATTAAACATGTATGGCAGGAAAGATTAAAATTTTTTGACATGTTTTCATAGATCTATCGATGCAGTAGTGGGGATGAGTGATATGGTGATGGTTGATAGAGCACTAAGTGGAGCTGTAGATCAATATTAACTTATGAAGCATTAGTTCGAAACAATCTAGGATTTTTGAATACCACAGAAGACGATGCCCTCAACAAAGCTCATTAGAGAATAAGTTTATGTAGGCTACCCTAATTGATTGGGACTTAAAGGCCCGGATTAGGTTGGTTTGGGTAGGTTTATACAGCTTATAAAGTTAATTGACAACATCACACTATGACCCATAAATAACAGGGGAAACTTAAGCAAATTGTAGAGTGGTGCATTATATATTCATAGCGCCTGATATTACTTATTATATCACTATTGACAGAAGATATTTAAAAGTCTCTTCTTAACCAAACAGAGCCTTTAGTCCCAAACAACTGGAGTCAGTGACATAAATCCGTCTTTTGTATAGAGTTTTGTCAAGAGCATTATTCGGATTTATGTCATAAGTATCTAACAGGGTTTTTTATGTGATAATTGTCAACTACCTAATACATTTTTATGTGATGATTGTCAACTACCTAACACATGATCCTCTTTTATTTGGGCTTGGGACTGAATCTAAGTGCGTACGTGCACTCTATCGCGTTTAACCATTTTAAATCCCAACTGTGTTTTCCAAATAAAACAGGCATTTCCATAAGTTTTCATTAAGTTGTGCGAGCAAGAAACGGTTGCAATTAAAGAGACTGTAACTATTACTTGAAACCTCCAACAAGTAGACCCTTGGCTAAAGATTATTCAATATCCAGATATGCATTAAACATGTTGAGTCATATATGCACTAAAGACGGATGTTTACGTAGCATAATTTGTTGTAAAGCTACATACAATAGCTCTCAGTCAGTTTGTGAACACTATTTTTACCATAGACAAATGGATAAACAATAATTAACAGATATGACAATAAGTTGTCTTGGTGTCTTGGGTGTGAGAGTTAGATGAATCTAATACCTTAACACATACCCATATCTCCGTCTCGTCTTGAGTCCATGTAACATGAATACTGAGTCAACAATAAACTAAACCTACCAAGTACAGCAAGAGATCGAAGAGAAAAGCCAAAAGCCAAAGAAAAGGTAAGAATGAATGGCCATGCTACTTACAGACAAGGGGAATCCACAAAAGCTAAAAAGATACTGAAGAAAAAGATGGCTGGGTACTACCTTATGATATGCCACTATACGAAATGACCAAAAACTAAATTCAAAACCGAGTGATTGCGAGGAATGAGGTTATTTGAAGTTCCAAAAATCGAGAATCAGATTAAACAAGATAAGTATGGCCATTCCAGTGCCGAGATTTTTTCAGCAACAAGTTGTACACTTTTGTTCGCAGAAACTCTATAAAAAGTAACAAGCCTAGCTACTCCAAGCTTGCTTATATATTTCACTTTGATCAAATGTATTTTTGACAAGTTATCTTATTTCAGCACTGTACATACCAATAAAGAATTATGCACAAATAATTCTACTCATCCATCGTACTCCAACACTGAAACCTTCTATCAATTTTAATACTCTGCAGTCTTCCATTTTACAGAAAAGTTAATATCTTAAATCATAATTTCAATAATAGTTTTACACTCCCATTATTTGCTTTACTACTCATTTATCCACCACCACCACTCTGTCAAAGTTCGTTTTATCAAAAGGGTAGCAGGTGAAAGTATCATACATATTTATTTAAGTTGCACATATAGAACACGATAGGTTTAAGTTTTTAATTCTAAATTGTGCATATACGGAAACTCACATTTGTTGTAGCTTCAAATTTTTTTCTGCAGCTTCACTTCCTGTGGTAGCCGGACCGTATTCCTCTTGGGCCGGACCCCACCATCCGGATCAACTCAATAATCCGGATCCAATTCATACATCACGGAGCGATCCAGGGCCATCGGCCTCACGAACCTCCGGCCATACACTGCAGCTAGAGGACAGAACCGGCAGTTCATCATGTGTTCTTCGGCGACCTAAGCAGTCTCACCGGACACCCGAAGGAGCCAAGCCGGTCCGGCCATGCGGTCTCCTTCAACCTCCAGCATACCCATCCGGACGTCAAGGAAGCTCAACGTCTCCACTCCCCACTGGGAGAAGGAACGGCTTCCACCGACGGACGGTTCTGTGCCGGAGGGGTCCACCATTGGCAGCAACAGGGAACAATGACCTCCGGCAGGTGGCACTCGGGTCGGCCGTACAACTGGTGACGTGGCTCGGGTCGGTTCAACGGCCCAGCAGCATCATAGGGCTGACGTCAGTACCCGGCCTCCACCCCGTGTGCATCACACACTTGCGCATTTGGCGCCAAGTCAGGATGCCTATATATACTCC
>NMUG010006469.1:0-12573 GCA_002855965.1 Monotropa hypopitys | reverse complement strand
GAGAGATTCAAAACTTTTCGTCAAGATCTTCTCAATTTGATTTCATTTGATTAAGGTAATCTCTTCCAAAATTGTTTTAAATATGTTGTTCTAGAATAGATATAGATCATCTATATAAATTTTGAGGAGTTATGGTTGAGTTTTGGGTATCCAATTTCAAGAAAATCAGATTTTTGGGTAAACCCTAACTTTCTGTCGAAGCTATGTAATTTTGAAGAAGACGACCTAGATACCGATATATTGGTTTTGGTCCAGACCTGAGAAACCCCTAAGTCAGAAATCGATATCTCTGTTAAAGGTTAAGAAACCGGTATCTTGATATTCAAGATACCGATATCTTGGAAAATCCAAGAAACCGGTATCCTGATCTGCGGTATCTTAAGGAATATCTTGGTTCTGTTTGAAGATACCGATATCTAGCAAAGCTAAGATACCGATATCTTGAGTCTCGGGAGAAAAGTAAATTTTTTAAAAAAAATTAAAAACTTGGGATTTTAAATATATTTTTCAGAGGTGATTTTGGCAGAATATTTTAAGTAAAATATTACTATTTTGTAATGTTTATAATGATCTTTATGGCAGGAGAATCATCTAAGTATTACTATCCGTCAAAATCCGATTCCAAGAAATCTCTGTAAAAGGATTTGGTGAGTGTACTGGTTATGTTTAGGACTGTAAAGTTTTCCTTATTTTATGTACATCAATTGTATATTGTTATCACACAGAAAGTACCTTTTGTGACATGCTAGTACGTTACATATTCTGTTCAGCAATTATTTTAGATAATTGTAAAAATTGTAGTGAACCTCTGAAATGGATATGTAAATGTGGAAAGAAAATGTGGGGCAAGCTATATTGGACATGTATTCGGCGGTCACTGTGTGATGTATTAATAATTGAATTGGTCCTGTTATGGATGTGAATTGAAAAGTGGGTGGTCTGTAGGACACCTGTGGGGCAGCACCAATTTAAAAGATAACTAAAATGGTTGTTTTTGTACACGACAGTTACTTCAGTTTTCTATTTAGTTTCTGTTATAGAAAATATTTGTTGGTATATCTTCTGATTTTCTGTTGTAGTATCACATACTTCCTGTTTCTGTTTAGAGTTTTTAATATTCTATTAGACCTGTTAGAATTGTTAACTGTTTCAGATATATTGTTTTCTTTTCAGTACTACTATTATTTGGAGTGCTTTCCGTAACTTAAACACTCATGCACTTTTTATTTGTATGGGCAATGGTCGAAGTACAGATTTTGCAAGCTAGCTGTTCTGGTTCACTACAGTCTTAGAGGTTTCAGCTGGAGGAGTTTGTGGTAGTTTCCTAGTTCAGTACTTTTGTCTTTTAGTACTACTGATGTTTCTAGACTCAGTACTGGTTGATGTTGTTTAGACTCAGTTTTCTACTTTTCAGTAGATGTGTTATGCAGTTTCAGTTTTGTTTTAGTGGCACTTTTATTAGTCGTATGGTTTATTTTCTGTTTTACTCACGGTTACCGGATCCGCTTAACATTAAATTGTTAAATGTGGAACGGGACGTGACATTTAGTCTCCACCCAGGGCACTCATTGGAACGGTGCACTAGTTTGCCACATCAGAGGCACTTGCCATCCATGGGCTTGTCATATGGATTAGGGTTCTTGGCCACGACTTGGGTCGAACTGCCCACTTAATTAGACTTAGGCCATCCTTTGATGGTACTCTCTGAACTTTACCCTTATCAGGGGTAGAGCTAGAAAGCTCGATGGAATTCCTACGATAGATTGACTTTCATTCTCGAAGCTCTGCCTTCAAGGCCATGTTGTGGTACTAATCGACATCCCAAATAAGTCGGTACTCATCGACATCCCAAATAAGCCGAAGCCCAATTTGATCTTGGATTGATTGCCTAAATCCATCAACATATTGAGTGACCCATTGTCCCTTCGTTTCTTGCAGATAATTACAATCTACAAGTCCATTAAACTCAGCAGTATAATCAAAGCTAGATCGATTACTTTGTCAACAATTTTGATACGCGTCAAATAGATTTTGATCGTAGTCTGGCAGTAATAAAGAAGTTAAAATAAAGAATAATTCCTACTTTAATTAAAACAAATCCTAATAATATTAGGAAACTAAATAAAATAAAAACAATAATCATCCATAATTTTCATAAAATTCCGTAGCTTTAATTACCGGTAACCCACACATTGTAAGAGTGGTTATCAGTAACCAAAACCTCCGTTGGCCAGTTTGGTACTCACTATCGATGACATTAGTAGCCAGTCCCTGGTTATCGGTAATCAGTAGCACTGGAATTTTGGAATTTTGGAATTTTGGAATTTATGTGGTTACCGATAACATGCATCATAGTTAGACATGATTATCGATAACTGATGTTGTGCGAGGCTTTTTGGGTCTTGTCGGTTTCGCAAGCTTTGTTTGGACCAATTAATTGAAATTTCTTACCGTATCTTGTTTTACATCAAAACAATACTCAAAGAAACTTCTCCTATAAAAAAATGATTACCAAAAACAGCTCAATATGTTGCCAATAAACTAAACAAAATGCTAACGTAATAAAACTCTCCATTCTCATTTCACTTATTCCAATGCATTTTCGCATATTTCCATTCACTTTGAGGATATACTAACACAACACTTTTTATTTATTGACATCCCAATGGATTGTTTTCTAACATCTTGAATATAGAAGGATTGGCATCTTCATGAATCTAGAGAGCCCAAAGAATGAAATTCTGAACTTGTTCCCTAATTAGCAAGCCTAAGATAAACCAGCTTCAAATCATTTACAGAACCAAGAACTATGCCTGCACTAGTAGTATTCACACCCTACACAAACTATGCTACACAAAACTACTTACTGAAAACTAACCAAAAGGAAAAATCAAAGAAAATGGAGTACTAGAACAAGACCTCTTCTTGTATGTGAATATTGGAAAACACTTTCCAACGCATCCCAACTGAGAAGCTAGGATAACGAGTTCTGCTGCTGGGATGACCGAGGAAGGATGGAGGCAGCCAGCTCTTCGTTTAGCTTCACCGGAAGTGGTGGCATCTGCTTCATTATCTCCGGTGTGTCATTCATACTGCAATATTTAGAAGTGCTCAAATTAGACTAAATGAGAAATGCATCACGTGGTTTATCAAAGTAAAGCAAATGCATATGTGCGCATCTTGATCAAAAGTGTGACCTAAAGATGCAAAAACCAAATTTCGATGAACAATTGAGATCAAACTCTCAGGGTCTACTAAGATGTTTTTCGAAAACTAGTCCTACTCCCAGGATAAAATTTTAAGAGAGAAAAACACGTGGATATTTCTGGTTTAGCGTCCATTAAGACGTTTTGCAAACACCAGAAATGAAATTGAGAACAAATATAGAGTTCATACTTATTTGACGCGCGCACGCACGCACACGCACACACAGAGACAAAAAAGAATAAAATTTTGTAAGAGAAACTGGAATGGAAGCAATATGAATAAATAGTGCAAGACAGGACAAAAATGACATACTGACGGTGAATAAATTTAACGAAACATGCGTCATGTTTGGAACTCATTTCAGTTTCAGTTTCCAGTTTGCATTTTCACAATTTTTAGAAATTAGGTAAGAAACTGTGTTTGGTAATCTATTTTCACTTCCAAATTTCAAAAATAACTTCTACAATTTTTGGAATTCAAGGAAGTAGCAAAAACGAAGCTTTCATTTTTCATTTTTCTCCAGTTACCAAAATGCGTACACACGGGTGAACAGTGCAATCAGATAATTTTAGGCCTAAAACTTGTGAATGAAAATTTAAACGATTGAATGAAGTTCTTAAACAAGTTGCGGGCAGTTTAATAGAAAAAGCATGAGCTGATGCTTTACAAGGTCAAGCTCATAATGGAAAAGAAATAAACAAAAACAAAACAAAACTACACAATGCACAGAAGCATCCAACATACTCGTTCAAAACTGCGAGGATGTTGTTTCGAGCTTGGCAGAAGAGACTGATGTTTTCATGCATCTGCAAGAAAAGAAACATAGGCATCATCAATCTGCTCACAGTATAAGCTTTTTGTGTTACATGTAGTCATGAACATGTAAGAAAACAATTTATTAC
Source organism: Monotropa hypopitys (assembly GCA_002855965.1). NCBI lineage: Eukaryota > Viridiplantae > Streptophyta > Magnoliopsida > Ericales > Ericaceae > Monotropa > Monotropa hypopitys. Next base: position 8,464 of record NMUG010006469.1, on the reverse strand, counting down.
AAGGCGAGTGTCATTTTAATAAATTCTTTCGATCAACTCTCAAACAGCAAGTACTTCAGATACGTTGGTAATAGGCCCCGCAAAAAAGAACTTTTCAAGCAATTATAAGACAGTTTGAGTATTCATGTTTCCTTCCAAATGCCAAATAGAAATAGTTCATCTAAACATCTTTTGACACCACATATGCAAATAATCCTCATAATGCCTAGGATATGTAAATGCTAGACAATCGCTTTAACACTGATGAAGTACTATAAATCACGAAATGTGTTAAAATACCACAAAATGTGTTTAAAAATCGCGAAACATAATACAACTACCACATTATTTGTCGTTGAGAAATATTTGAACTACTTCAAAACACGCTTAACTGATGCAAAATCTAGCTAAATCCATGAGAATTTCATCAAATAAAAGATCCCAGGAAAAATATTACATGTATCCTTCTCACTTGAGAAATAGTGTAAACTGTTTATGCTACCTTAAAAGCAGAAAGATTCGCAGAAATTTGATCCAAGGCATGGGCACTTTGCTCAAGAAGCTCTCCTGTAACACCGCCAATGGCTGCAAACCACAATTTAATGTACTTGGTTATTATGAAGTGGAAAGATTAGGAGGGAAATAATTATGTAACTTCAACCCGCACTAATTGTCGTAACGAAACAACTAGACAAGTAACATGGATTGGGAGGAATTTAAGATTATTTACTTCAACCCGCACCAATGACTCTTACTTCCATATTTTAACCGTAAGAATCATTTAAGATTATTTACAAACATTCCAAATTTCTCCGTAACTTACACATTTCAAGGGAAAGCACAAAACAGGGAAGAACAGCATTTTTGTTGCCAAACATCATGCATACAACTGCGATATTTTATGAGTCATTCTAAAGAAAAGTAGCGTGGAACAGTAATTAAGTGACAAACTATTTTCCTTTTCCCCAAAAGTCGAACACGCCGGGAACTTCAATGAACAGCAGCTGCAATCATATTCAGAAGTTCTGGAATCCAAAAAATGTGCATAGATAAATATATAAGTATAGTTTTCTACATGCGATAACACATTGCCTCATAAGTCATCACCAACTGCCCTCGGACTTGTGTCCACAGTTAGATCGTATAAGAGGCCAACCTTTGTACGAGATCCCATCATCACTATCCACAGAGATCATTGGTTGGGCATATGGAGGACCATTTAAATGGTTTGTGGCATGATTCGCTGACTTAGCCATCGGATCTGTAACTTTTTCCTGACAAAGCGATGATAAAAAAACAAAATTAGCCACTAAGAGTGCATGTGTTAACGTTCTTGTAAACAACCACTCAATCAAAATACTTAAAAATATGATGCAAAAGACAAGAAAATGGATTTTCGAGATTCATGAATAAGCATGTAACTTGCAACGAACGCAATGAAGTACAGACTAAGGATAGGAACTTCGAAAGCTACGTGCATGAACAGAAACTTGAAACCTATTGTGACATTATTTGGCAATATTAATCAGAAAATACAGGTTATCAATATTTGTTAAAGACTAGATTGGGAATTTTTTTTGCAGTACATCCAACAAAATCCAACTAAACTTCGTAAACATAATATGTACATATTCTAAATGCAAAATGTGCAACTAATCCATGATGAATGTGTAATGATGGATTTGCATAAATCAAAACCGAATCTAGAATCCAAGAACAAACACCTTACGCAAAATCATTTGGGGAGAAGAATGGTTCGAAAATGTACCTGAATCCATGAGAATCGACTTTCTAGAATCCGGGTTGGACGATCTTCTCGTTGATCCGTACACAAACTCTACTAAAACGATGAGATATCACTAGAGAGCGTTATGAATGAATGTGTACGTTCAACAAGGGACCACAACCCTTTTTATAACTCAATCTATGTGTATAATTATCAATTAGCCCATCAAATTGATATTATACCCATGGGTTTCCACACATTTACAAAATAACCTCACACTTAATATAAGATGGTGTGGCTTATTAAACCTAAAAAAGATCACTGCAATTAGGCCTCTTAAATTTTATAATAATGATAACATGTGATTAATTACTGTAATGCATGCACGTCTACATATCCGAATACACATGAACGAGCATATGTACACATGAATTAAATCCAATTTTCAATAATCTCTCACTTGGATTGTACATTCATGTGCCCATACACTGCACTTTACAATCACATGAATATCGCTATTAACTTTTGTAGGTAGCCAAACATAATTTTGTCATCTTAAATCAATCTTGTCCATTAGCTTCATTGATACAAGAATCAAAGGAGTCTTCGGAGAAATTCATACACGACTAAACTCATCAATTGTTACATGCATCAATTTAACCAAATAACCTGGATCAAGTGTGGATGTGTAGCATAAAAATTACATGTAATGTGATCTACACATGCCTATTTCCAACTGGTCAGTACAAATAAAGTAATGAGCTAAAATATAGTTTACAAACTCCCACTGAATCTAGATATCCTCTAGAAAAACAACACCTATATGAGCAGTGTGCTCTACAAAAGCCTTCGGTGTCAATGTTTTAGTCAATGGATTCACAATAATAGAATTTGTTTTTATAAGCTCAATACTAACTTGACCACTCTGAACCCTTTCCTTCACAACAAGGAACTTAATGTCTATGTGCTTAAAGTTTGACGAGCTCCTGTTATTATTAGAATAAATAACTTCTGCTCTATTGTCACAGTACAATTTAAGTGGTCTTTCAATCCCGTCAATCACACGCAATCATTTAATAAAGTTATGCAGCTAAATAGTACAATTTGATGCCTCATAGCATGCTACAAATTCTGCTTCCATAGTGGATGAGACAATGAATGACTGTTTGGCACTCTTCCATGAAATTGCTCCTCCAGCAAGTAGGTAAACATAGCCTAACGTAGACTTCCTGCTATCTTTGCATCCCGCGAAATCGGAATCTGAATACCCGAAGATCTCAAAATTATCCGACTTTCTATATGTGAGCATGAAATCCTTCGTTCTCTGCAAGTATCACATGACCCTCTTGGCTGCTATCTAGTGTTCTCTACTCGGATTACTTTGATATCTGTCCAACATTCCAACAATAAATGTGAGGTCTGGATGAATGTAGACTTGTGAATACATTAAACTCCCTACTTTAGAAGTATAAGGTATATCTTTCATTTGTTTGAATTCCACATCTCCTTTAGGACACTATTTGAGACTGAATTTCTCCCCCTTAGATATAGGAGTATCATGTGACCTACAATTTTGCATGTCAAACCTTTGCAGTATCTTCTCGATATAAGTTTTTTGAGATAATCCAATTATCCCTCGAGAGCGATCTTGGTGAATCTGGATTTCTAATACAAAAGATGTATCACCAAGATCTTTCATTTCGATAATGAACTGTTTGCTTGATCCAAGTATCCTCTTTTATACATGGATAAACAATGAACTGTTTGCTTGATTATCGGCACAAACATGACATGATTGGGAAAAATAAATGTTCCACACAGTGGCCCGCTGTTGGGGGCGGGGTCAGATACCAGTATGACAGGGATGACTATAAAGGAAAGGATCATGACCAGGTGATCTTGGATGATATCATGTCACTAATTGATAATTGGGGGTCGCTCCCTTTCACTAGTACTGTGGTTAGTAAAAAGGATAAATAGAACTATGAAAGCATTGGATGCGGATATTGATCATGGACTAAAAGATGCTGGAAATCTATTGAGGCCTAAATGTGCCCTGACACTGATTATGAAATCTTGGTCTATTGAGCCACATATTACGTTATGAATTACTTTTTGGAAAGGTTGGAATATTGTAATCCATGAGACTAGTAACTCTTGTATATCTTGATTCACTCTAGCATAATGCTTATGTATTTTCATTACAAATTTTCAACAGCCTAGTTCAATGGCAGCTTTCTTCCTAACAGGAGAATTCGAAGGCCCTTTTCGAGGAGGCATAGTTTGGAGGCTCAGAAGAAAATCACTTTATTGTAATCTCTTTTGATTGTGAAAGGCCATTATGAGCCTTGGCTATTGTAAAAAGGAAAATGTGGTAATGGAATCTTGTTTACACACTCCTCTGGGTATTTGTTCAATGCTTCTGTATTCATTATTATTTGTGATGGAATTCCTTAACTAGTTGATTTAGGCTTTTGCGAGCTTGCTCGTTGGTCGGTCATGGCCCGTTTTGGGTTGGATTGTGATATATTCAGTCCCGAGCACTTATGTACTCTAATAGATGGGGTTTCCATGTATTCAATCCCAATCTAAACATTTCAAGAGAAAAAACTATAAGTATTCTAGGTGTGTGTGTGTGTTATGTATTCAAAATAAGGAATAAAGTGTTCAAGATTAAGTGGACCATGTCTTCATTAAGGGTTTAAGTCAAGTGTATTTATGTATGTTGGGTAATCATAGTGTATTTGAGGTTTTCACATGTATTCTAAAGTTGGTTGTGTGTTCATGAGTTGATCGCTCCTTTATGTCATGTTTTTAGATTGTTGAAGTCAAATGAGTTGTTTTGGAAATTCAATGAATGTGTATCCACACATCGATAAATCAGTTATTGGAATCAAAACATTTTCTTCTACCTCGAAAGGAAAAATATCTCTAATTTAGTTTTGAAAGATAAGGAGTCAGTTTACTGAAAATATGAAATCAATGTTGGTAGCTAATAAATAGCATTTAGATGCCGCAGCCCCACCCACAAGTTACCTCCAGTCCTCTACGCGAGAAACCTCCATGTAAACAATCATAAATAAACAAAGGAGTGCTCTCTGAAACTTGTATTAATTACAGAAAACTGAGAAGTAATCACAAGCCAAAGTTCAACAAACTGTACATTTGCACATGCATAACCTAGAAAACCGCATACATAAAACAAAGACATGCAACTTAAGTGGACAAACCTTTTTTTCCTTGTTTTTCCTTGTAGAACTATGATCCTCCTTCCTTCGCTTACCATTTTCCTTTTTCTGGAAAACAAAGGAAATAAGTCACGGCATATGTTCCACAAAAGCTTTTTATTCATTAAAACAAAACAACACTGAAGATGAATGAAGAGTACACACGAGTCACAGTAAAAGGAAGAGAAAGAGAACCCTTCTCTACTTCATGTTTTCCTCAAATGATTGGTTGTATTAGCAAGTTGCCAAACAAGGTTGAGTGCTCAAACTAAACTCAAACTAAATCTGTAGGTCAAACAGGTAGGCTTTCAGACTTGCTCCACAGTCCTCTATACTTCTAGTACGCAATATCACTCAAAAAGGTGGAAAGAAAAATCTACCGCGACGATTTCGACAAGAGAATGTGAAGATTTCGACAAGGTACAAACAGAAATTGAAGAACTTACATTCATCCATCTGCAACGCAGCGCTACTTCCCTAACTGTCTTATCTTTTAACTCCCTTGCAATTTTCGCATACCGTACAAGGTTCCGCTCTGAAGCATACCTGCACAGGGTGCATTCAACGAAACAATAAGTTTGCAATACTTGCACAATACTAGGAGAGGAATCACAAAGAAATAATAAAACATGATAGAAAAAAAAGGCATACACAAGGTTTCAATAATATAGCCGCCAATCCATAATTGACCATGAAATAGCCGCCAATCCATAATTGACTAAGGATGCTTTATGGTTGTACTGTTTAAATTTAACCAATTACTTTCAAAGAAACCTCGTAAACTATTATGTTCCAAATATTTCGAAACCGAGGTAAAATCTCTTCATGCATATTGAAGGAATCAAATAAGTTGTTTGCAGGAAAAAAATATTTGAGAACAATTTGAACTGCACGTTAAAGACTGAGCATTTGCTAGCAACAACATAACTGAGACCGTAAATCAATATAGAATTATAGATTAATCATACCATTGTGATCGTATATTTTGATAGACACGTACTCCTGAAGAAAAATTGAGGAAAGAAATAAAATTCGTAGTAAATTCAATCAATTCCTCGCTTAAACCGCACCACACACACCTAAGTGTGCAGTATTACCTTCGATTCCACGGGAATTGTCAAAAGTCCAAGATGTGATTAGATTTTGCATTTGTGGAAGAAAAAGAAAAGAAAAGCAAAATTATATATGAAAAGAAAAGAAATAGAAACCAAAAATTTCAACTTCTTGGTGGAATAGAAAATTATAGGAATACGGATTCATACTTGTCATAAAAAATTCTTAATTAGAAGGTAATGCGGGTAATTTCATTTCCCTTTCTTTTTATTTTCCCAAATCCCACCATAACCTAATATCGAAGAATTGCCAACAAGAATTACCAATTTGGCACATGGAAAGCCAATGAAACACGTACATACTAACAAACACATATCCGGACGGAAGGGTAGAATTACTGACTTGTTCAGAAACTCCTCCAAAAGGGACTGCTCATCCGCGGTCCATTGGAGAGAGATACCAGGGTTGTGAAGGAGCGCCGCCTGGGTGGGTGCCACCGCCGAATTGTCGTGGGGCACTGAATTGCCGTTATTCGTGGCGCCGCCATTCCCATTAAGCGAACTTTCTTCTTGTTCATTATTCCCAGAAGGGTTCGCACTCGCAGCCATCCACCAATCACCCGAATCGAACCAGAAGAGAATCAACCTTTTCAAGATAATGAAACGGGACCGTCACTCGACCCCTTTGACTCTCAAAGAAACGGGACTGTCAATAACTCAATAAAAGATTGAAGGAACTCTCAACCGATGGAAGAAATGAATATTTATTCAGGTATTGTGATAGAGATGGGGGAGGAGGAGAAAATCGGTACGAACTGCGTGGAGGATCTTATGCTAAATTTAGCAACTTGGCTTATACTACGAGCGCGTGCCGGGACTCGAAAATAGTACTTTCAAGTTAATTCTTGATAAATGATTAAGAAAAATAAAATAAAAATATTTATTATTTACATGAATAAAAATAAAAAGAAAAACATAAATATAATACTTAACAAATATAAAATAAATTAAAATCATATTTAGAAGTACAAAAGTATATATAATCTTGAATGCTTCCAAACATCTTCATTATAACTGTAAAAAAAATCTTCATATCAAATTGTATATACCAATTGCGAGTATGCACAATAATTAAGTTAATTAAAGAACAAACAAATTAGAATATAAATATTAGTATGAAAAATATAATTATGAGCAAAGTGCGAAATGAGACTCTCTACACCTTATTAATTTGTCATTATCTCAATTTAGTCGTATTAATTTCTTTGAGCTCCAAAACAATTTTTCGGTAGCTAAATAAGTGTACCAAACCTCAAATAAGCAGGAGAAAAAATAAAAAACCTACTTTGACATTGCTTTGACATTGCTATATATGGTAACAGCCTTTTTGTTACCCACTTTGACATTCCTTTAATACCAAACCTCAAAATAAGCAGGAGAAAAAATAAAAAAAACTCTCATATTCTATTACAGTTATCCAATGCAAACTGAATAAATACAAATCCAATACATTCCACACCATCACACTTCATTCAATCATGTTAACTCTGGGATTGGGCTTATGTGTATTGGGGTTGGCATTTGGTTGTGAGCTAACTGGACTTGGCATTTGGTTGTGAGCTAACTGGGCTTAGCAATTGGTGTGGGCTTGCGGGCTAACCCTTACCCGACCCAACCCAGAGTCTTTTTACCTCCTACATCTATACAATTCCTGCAGTAATATGTTCTTAACTCCTGCAGTATTATATTTCTAACTGCTGCATTAGATGTAGCATTAGATACACCTAACTGCTGCAGACCAAAGGTCTTGTTGGGCAGCCAAAGGTTTCCCCTACATGTATATATATTGGCAGTCTTGCCATACAAATTCTATCCGAATTCTTCCTGCTACAACTTCCTACTACTACAGAGATTCCTTACTATTCCTTCACCTGTTCAAGAGAGAGTAAGTTGCACACTATTGTTCGATTGCAGGTTTGGTACTGGTTCAACCACCTGCTTCCCGGCTGTACCCTGGGACACTTTGGTCGATTAAAAACCCCTAGCACTCCCGATGGGGCGGCTAAAAAGTGTTAAGGGAACTGTGTAATCACAGGCCTCCGGGTTGTTTTGGGTTCATTTTTGTTCTGTTTTAACAGTTCTTGGTTTTACTATTTTATTTTTGACGGATTATGTCACGACCCAATCACACATGAGCCATGACCGGCCAACGAGCAAGCTCGCTAAAGGCCCTGATTAATGAATTTAGGGATTGATCGAACAATTTTAGATTGAATAATAGCGGGAAAACGTGAAATAACCCAAAGAGTACATCAATAAGGAAATATTACCCACATCGTTTCATTAATCTGAATCAGAGATACAAAACAAGCCCCAAGGGCTGATACAAGGGATGATCAAAAACTGAGATATAAAAACTCTAATGCTCCTACTCCTGCTCCTCAAATCCTTGAAAAGAGTTTTAAAAAAACGCATAAGTT